>VMBQ01000711.1:0-116634 GCA_007657795.1 Dreissena rostriformis | reverse complement strand
TATGTACCGGTACTTGGGTTTCGCCTAATTGCTGTATTGTATGAAATTTGACACAGACGGTAGGGATAGTTAAACAAAAAAAGCTCTGTTAAAAGTGCGGTGACCCCCTTTTTTATTTTTGTTTTATGATAAAAATACGTAGATGAACATATTTGAGCAGTTTCGCAAAAAGTTATTAGATAGAACTTTTTTAAATTCCATTTTTGTGGTTAAAATAGTAAAAAATTGACGTTTTTTTGGGTGACATAAAAATTATAAAAATTAAATTTCTTAAAATTTAACTTGTGTTCTCCATTTTTTTGGTTGTTTGTGGTTTACTTAAATGGTATATGATATATATTAGCTTATATAATCTCTACATGTTTCCAATTTCATAGGTTATTAATCATTATTATGCAATTAGAGATTTTTCAGTTTTAATGAAAAAGTACATATTATATAATGGTGAATAAAATCCAAACAAAGCCGGTGACCCTATGTTTTTATTGCATTTTTCATTTAGTATTTGTATGTAGTACTTGAATAAAAAATTTGAGCAAAAGTTATTAGATGGAAAAAAATCATCAAAACTGCCGCAACACCCCTTAAATTGTGTTGCTGTCATTCACAAGTAAGTTACGCAAAACATTATTATGTTTATTGTTCATAATTGTATATGTATTTGTTTGCAATCTCAAAATAAATTGTGTTGAAATCTAAAAAAAAATAAAAAATGTTTAAATTGAGTTGCTGTCATTCCCAGGTAAGTTACGCAAAACATTTAAAATGTGTCACATTAAAGTATGCGTTGATATAATATTAACGTTAAACAAATACATGTTAATAGTATAACACATATGCTCGCTCAAATGTGGCAAAAGCGTGTATACGTGCGTAATACAATGCGTCAACAAACACATGCCTTTATGGATTAATTCATAAATAGCCATATGCATATTGTAATTTGTATGTATTTTAAAAGCGAAAACGCAAGTGAAAAGTCTGCCCACAGACATTTTATACCATGTGGTCGAACAAATACCTCTTCTGGACATCTCAGCCGCGACAGTGTAAGACATAAATGATCCTTGTCGGAAGAAAATCTACATTCAAGGGGCCTTCGAAACACGCCTCGTGGTAGAAAGAGCTGAGTTTGGATTGAACCAAAATTACAGCTTTGGTCAGAATTGAGTAAATGTAGAACGACTGTATTACGCAATTCATATTTTTAAAACATCATACGACAACATCAGGGAGCAGGCGGGATTGCTATCAAAACGAGCACATCAGAAGTACTCAATGGTTCAATACTATGTCTACACATAATACCTGAAACTGAAAAACACACTGGATGGTCACGTTCACGGCGGTAGGAGTGAGGTTTATGCAATAGTCACGGTAACTGAATGCCAAAAGAACAATACTGATTGTAGAAGCTGTAACGGGAGTGCCAAGAAACTGAAAACGGATTAACATGTATATGTTTTAAGCCAAGTAAGTATAGAGTGTTTTGGGGTACTAAGCTACTAATATGATTGAGATAGCTTTGAATCTATTAGGAATTACATCGCATGATTGATTGAATGATCAAGCTCGTTGATTCAACGAACCTTATAGTTTTGATCACGATGAATGAATACTTCCGTCGGCGACGTGACCGTATTTTATACTAGTTAATTGCCAACATTTATTGTCATACGTTTCCAATGGATATCGGGATACATGTTCCGAATTCACTTGAACGATCAAGACTTAACTAAATTAAAAATTTGTTTGTATGGGATTTGGAAATTCAATGAAGGTAAACAAAATGGTAAAGAAACGTCACTTAAAAAAATGTAGGTGGAAGAACTCATTTGCTTGCACAGACCACTTAAAAAAGTATGTAAACTTTGACCTTATATGTTTCATTATAGCTCTTGCACAGCTCTAACCATTTGAAAATTCAGGATTATACTTTACGCGTATGAACGTGTTGTTTTGTTCACTTTCTGTATTTTATTTCCCTTATGAAAGCATATACTGAAACGTTTGTAACTACAGCTAGTATTCGATCCACTGAAAGCATTACTGGAAGTGGCTTTAACCCATTTATGCCTAGCGTCTAGAAAAAAAGGCCTTGGCTAACAGCGTAGACCCAGATGAGACGCCGCATAATGCGGCGTCTTATCAGGGTCTGCGCTGTTTGCTTCTAAATATAGATAAAATATAATAGACATCCCTAATTTTCGAAATAAATTGATCCAACTTAGAAGGATGGGAGAGTCCACAAGGCATTAATGGGTTTAATGACATGGAGTACAGCTTGTGATACAAACTTTGAAAACGTCAAAAGTGCGTACCAGATGCAGTGTCTCATGAAAAGAGATTTACTTATGTTATCCTCCGTGATAAATACATTGACATGTAGTGCATTGTAATGTTATAGCATAGAACCCTTTGCTATCTTACACATACATGTAAACAACGATATTAACGTCAAATCAATACTACAGATCTAGTACATATGTGAATACATATATAACTATAAGTTTCGAAATAAAACTTTACTCTTATAATTTATTAACTACCTGAACTATGTTGATAATTGATAATTTAAATTGTATATGTTGTGACTTAATCAGTTGATGATTATAATTTTACTATTGAACCAAAATGAGTTTTCAATGAAACGTCAAACTATTTTGCCAAAGAGTTATATATATATACTAATTTGCGATTTGATACCAAGTTTGCGCTTCAAAAGAAAACGTTCGCTATGAATGTTTATTTCAATAGTTTTCATTTGAGCTAGTTTAAATATAAATTTATGTAGAACAAACATACTGGACATAAAATATATAATGTCTTTACTATACTTCTGTTTCACCTTAAAAAACAACAAACTCATGTTTGCAATACCAGACGAGACGTTTATTGACGGGACACTGTGCAGCCAAATTCAACATTGAATACATTAATGGCAAGATTATGACTACAAAATGTGAACAAACCGGCCAGGAAAAACCAGAGACGGTTAACGCTGGAAACCTGTGCTCGTTTGCCAATTGTCGGAACACAATACGAATGTCAAGCCTCATTCATGTGTCTGGTTTCAAATACAAATCAAAACATATACAAACCCATTAAAAACAAAAAACACTTTTCGTAAAAATGAAATTAAAATAAAACCAAACTGAAGTGACTGAAGACGCTTGGTAGAATGAACGCTCTAATCGTATGTTTGAGATCCTCGTGCAAGACTGACCAATCATTTTATTACTGTAAAACAGTCACGTTTCTCGCAAGACAAATATTTCACGCTATACAGTCGAAACGCGTGCAATACAAAGTATAACTATGAACTATATCAATAAAACAAACACTATTGACAGCTTTTATTTGTCCATAAAATTCATCAACATCTAATGAGTGATCCACAAGTACAGACGCAAATCATCAAGTGTTCAAAAACATTAATTCGAGCTGAAATTCTGTTTTTTTTTTTATTTCTGTTCATTTATATAGGTTGATTTCGATTTTTTGTTTTGATTTGTAACGCAAATTATGACCATTATCAGGAATGTTTAATTTGATTTCCTTCTATTCCTTAATCGATATTTCATAGACTAATCGAACATGGCATCTTACCATATTGGACAAATCGTACCATGTTATCTTATCAAATTGGACTAATCGTACAATGACATCTTATCGTATCGGACTAATCGTCCAAGGTAATATTATCAGAGGTTTGGATATGGCATTCCATGCATATTTTATAATTATGCTATTTACCTTCGCAAATGATGAACATAACAAACTTCCAGCAATGATGTTTTGTTATTGTTTTATACTTAAAACAATAATATATCATTTGCAAAATTCAATAAAGGTAAATATAATGAAGACATAAACAACTTCCTAAAATATATAGTATCAATATGTCTTTTGGGTTTACCTTGTCCACTCCGCCCTCCATGTCTTTGATCGCCAGTCGCGATTCACCTAAGAGAGCTTCAATTGCCGTTTTAAATTGAACATTTTCCTCTTGCAGTTTTGTCAAAGTAAGTATGTGTACCAATGCAATTTAATTGCGGATTGCGGAGAACTCGCTCCAATATTTTTTCCTCGAAATCATATCTAGGGCATTTGGGCTCAGCTGCAAATGCTGTCACGGCGAGATGGAGTTCATACAGAACAACTTTAATTTCTTTCGTCATTTTAGCTCCAGCAGGTTTCAGATTTATTATAGTTCTTTCTCTTCACGCGGTTGCTTCGACACACTGAGCAACAAGCGAATACTTCGTAAAAATTATCGTTGACGTGTATATGTCTACAAGGCCACTGAAATTTGCGGTAACCATATCGTTCAAAATAATCGTTGCATCGCTCTCTGTAACAATATTTGAGAGTGATAGGAAAGGGCATGGTCATCTTACATTTAGCATAAATAAAAACATGTTAAATCAAGACTGTGTCAAATCATATTTAAACGTCTCAAAATTGAACCTGTTTAAATAATATTTAAAACATATTGCATGTTTTGAATAAAGACATGCCGTAGAAATAATATGCTTTAATCATAAACTCATGTTAACCTAAGTCACCATCTTAACACGGTAAATGCAAAACATTCTTAGTAGAGCAAGATTATATATTCATATACACGTCGGAGATTTTGTGTCTTCACGGATTCAGTAACTTTGATATCACTTCTCGGCGGAACTTAATTTTATAACAAGTACCGTGCGTATTAATTATACAAAAAAATGTACAACACAATATGTTTAGATTGCTACTTAGTATATGACATGTTGTATCGTTAAACTCAATCTTCTATGTCGTTGACTGATTTATATCTTAGTTTATTGCACATTTATTGTCCTTTAGTTTGAATTATTGTTTATGTACCTGGAAACTAATACGTCCATTAGCTTGTCTTAATCAAGGATCGGGGTTGTAAACATGGTACTGCGTTCTCAAATGCGTTTGATAAGGTATTTAACATTAGCAGAATTATTGCAGTTGACATATTGTGTAAATGTTTTTTTAAGAGCTTGAGTTGGCATTTATTTAATTTGGACTAATGTTTGGGTAAATTTCGAACTAAACAACTCGAATTATTTTTTGTAATTTAAAAATAGCATCAACGCGTACAAAACCACGCCTTAAAATGTGTAAGAACTATGATAAAGAGAACTAATTTTTATTGAGATATCGAAAATAAACAGATGAAAGATAAGTATTAATAATGTCATTAAAACACAAATGCTTTCCAATACTATCTCATATTAATGCGCAAATATAAATAGATGATCCAGATTAGATATTTATCTGAAAATATGATGTTAATATTAAGTTCATATGCAAAGCTATTTGTAACGCGGCAAAAAAAAGCAAACAATACTTTTCTTGGATAATCCAGGTTGTTAGCTTTTTTTTTAACTTTCTGGAACAGCAATTAGCAAACTTGTTTGCGTAAGGGCAACAGGTGTATTATCCGATAAAAAAAATAACATGCAGTACAATAACAATTCAATGATGCGTTTAAAAAGCGTAAGGCTCCCCCACCTCCACTTTTTGCTGTAGCAAAAAATAGTAGCGCCATACGAAACAATGGCTTTTATGGCATATGCGGCTAGCGTAGCTCCATTAAACCATGAAATTCGCGCCGTCCGGTCAGATAATACGCTATCCGCTATAAAATTACACAATATTTTGTGGTGCCATTAGCGGACAGTAGTGCGTTCAGTTACAGCGATCGTTCGCCAATGATCGTTCGTTACCGATTCGGTCTTATTGAACGATAAGTTCGGCGCGAACTTTTCAAGATGGCGGCTCCCAGAGAATTGATTACGATTTTGATGGAGGAAATCGCTAATAACACAGAAAGTACTTAACCAACACAATACACTATGTTTATATTTCAATTCATTTTATAAACTACCAAAAAAATGAAAAAAATATCGAAGTTACACTGAAGTTACGCTGAACAACAACAACAACTTACTTGTCCGCCATCTTAGTTTCGCTAGCGAACTATAGCGAACTACCTCCCGAGACGGGTCGCTTCGGTTCGCGAACGTTCGCGGCGAACCGAGCGTTCAATAGCGAACGTTCACGAACGTTTGCGAACTACATGTATAGCGTACTTTCGCTGTAACTGAACGCACTACTGGGTAGCTCCTTACCGGACTGCGCGCAAGGTATGGATCAACGCTAGTCTCATATTACATAAGATCCATGACGCTTCTTAAATTAGTTCATTGTTTTTTAAACAACTGAAACGATACTGGTTTAGCATTACGCACATCTTGCGAACATATAATCGCACTAATCAAGGCAATACTGTTATCGCACCTGTGAATGCGATAATAACAACGCATGGGTAAAGACGGTAATAAAAACCAACAGGTATATTCGGTCAAAGAATCGTACAGGTCAAAAGAGTCATAGAAATGCACGTCCTACGGCGGTCAGAGAAAAGCACTTATCAAGACAATCATATACTTGCAATTGTTAAGTCGATAATACAAACGCAAGGGTACAGAAAGTCATAGATACAAACAACTAAAGAGGTCATAGAAACGCAAGGCGCTAGACGGTCATAGAATCGAACTTGCCAAGGCGGTCGTATTAAACTGCTTTAGCATGACTTTATTGTTTACAATTAAGACGTTCGATAATGCCCTCTTTTTGTTTGATCGCCCAATCGCTTTTTTTAACTTTACATGTGCTGAATATGTTTCCTTTCCGAAATATATTGGTATCGGTCGTTTAATACAAATATGAGTGAATCAATAGGCAATCTATTGTAAGTTGTTTGATTTTTAGAAAAAAAAGATTGGTGTAATCACATTTTTAACGCCCGCTTTGACGATTATCTTCGGGAATATTTCCCGACACAACCACGCGCAGACACGGGATTCTTCGAAGACTCCCGCATTAATCGGCAAAAATCGGTCAACCATAGAAATGTACACACAACTACGTTTGTCAAAGTAATCGTTTGTTCCAACGCAAGTTCGTTGAAATCGCCCAAAGTAACTTTTTATGTGATCATATGTCGAACATACAAGGCTCCACTAAAATGCTACGACAGAAGGTGTATTAACACCGGTGGTCAAACAAGATTTAGTTAATTGAATTAATGAAGAAGAACTTTTTTTTCTTTTTCTTTTGGAGCTCACGCAGAGTTTAGAATTGGTGCATGTAGATGAGTTGTTTTATTGTCTTGAAATTTCAAATTATTTTTAAGTCAATATGACTGTTTGTATATTTAACATACGATCATGTTGTGTTTTATTAAGTACAGTGAAGCTAGTTTTGTGAAATGTGGATATTGTATTTGTCCAAATACATGCTTCTTTTGCCATTGAAAGTTACAAAGCTACAATTAAAGTCGGTTTCGCACAATCCATCCGTCGTTCAGGACACAGCACATGTATTCCTGTATGTCTGCACAAAAGTGCCTGTATGTCTGAGCCCATGTGTGGTTTTACAACGACTGCAATAAAACAACATGTCACACGACTTTCTAATAACTTACCATTTGTGTTGTCTAGCTTGATGGTAACCTATTATGTCTGGTCAATACACTGTCTTTCCGTAATGTATTCTATGAAACCGACTGCCTTTATACACATATGATGGGATTTTTAAATAATTTTATTAAAATCTTTTTTGGGTGACTTCCATATTCCTTAATACGACATGTAATCTTTAAAAAGCCACCCCGACATGAGGTGTGCGATTACCTTATTTCAGAAATAGTCATTTTGGGACGGATGTCATAAATGTACTAATTCAACGATGCCACTTGGTAATTTTATTTTTTTAAGAATAAACATAAGTGGCAAGCCAGCAGTTAATATAATAATAATAATAGTAATAATAATACTTGTANTGCACGGCGAATGACAGTTTGTAAACAAATCATTAAAGGGCTTCCCCGTAAAACCCGGATGTTCACGTGATAGACGAAACTACGCCACGTCACGAAATTGTGTATCTAACGAATTTGGGTATCCCGACGATAGATGAGTTGTTTTACTGTCTTGAAATTTCAAATTATTTTTAAGTTAATATGACTGTTTGTATATTTAACATACGATCATGCTGTGTTTTATTAAGAACAGTGAAGCTAGTTTTGTGAAATGTGGATATTGTATTTCTCGAAATACATGCTTCTTTTGCCACTGAAAGTTACAAAGCTACAATTAAAGTCGGTTTCGCACAATCCATCCGTCGTTCAGGACACAGCCCATGTATTCCTGTATGTCTGCACAAAAGTGCCTGTATGTCTGAGCCCATGTGTGGTTTTACAACGACTGCAATAAAACAACATGTCACACGACTTTCTAATAACTTACCATTTTTGTTGTCTAGCTTGATGGTAACCTATTATGTCTGGTCAATACACTGTCTTTCCGAAATGTATTCTATGAAACCGACTGCCTTTATACACATATGATGGGATTTTTAAATAATTGTATTAAAATCTTTTTTGGGTGACTTCCATATTCCTTAATACGACTCGTAATCTTTAAAAAGCCACCCCGACATGAGGTGTGCGATTACCTTATTTAAGAAATAGTCATTTTGGGACGGATGTCATAAATGAACTAATTCAACGATGCCACTTGGTAATTTTATTTTTTTTAAGAATAAAAATAAGTGGCAAGCCAGCAGTTAATATAATAATAATAATAGTAATAATAATACTTATAATAATAATAAAAATAATAATAATAATAATAATAATAATAATAATAATAATAATAATAATAAAAACGTACAATGACTTCGCTTGTGAGAAGCATAAGACATTATAAAGATCTATAAAAGATGCCTTGCTATTATTTTATATTTGAACAAAAGTATATTTAATTTGCAAACATGCCATAATACTATAAACATCAACAGATTTCAATTAATACAAATATTGTTCTAATATGTTAGCATATGTAAACAAGTACCGTACTACTGCTAGCAACAAGAATTGTAAAAATAAAAATTATTGATCGATTAAGACACAAACTCCAGTGTATAGTATATATAAACGTCATTTAGATATCAAGCACGTATAAGTACTCCAGAAAATGTAGTAGAACAATCGTAATAATGATAAAAATAACTATTAAAATTGCGGGAACTTCGCACCCAGACAATGTCGCCCATGGACATCAAAACATTGGCCTGCATTGAAGAGCCCAGGTAGCCGCTGGTCCCATAGAGAGCCAAACTCTGTAGAGACTTGCCGTTGTGTATGATCTCCGGATTGACCCATTGGCTACTCTGGGTGCAAAAGTGAACGGCAAAGTTGTAAAGACCGGCAACAGAGGCGGTGAACTTTCCTGTTCCTTGGTCATACCCTTGACCATCGTTGACTTCCACTTGTGGAAACACGACATCTCGTTCAGCGCTGACAGTTATAGAGGAGGTGAACTTGGCACAAAACTGTATTGTTGGGGTCTTCAGTTCTCCTGAAATAACAACGCTTACAAGGTTGACCCGTGTTTGTATTTACAGATAAAGACTAGTGATCCCGTTGAGGGTGTTTACGTTGGATATTGTATTTTATGTTTAAATTAATGCATACTTTTCGATGTAAACACGTATATTTAGTTTCAAATTGAAATTTTATCATAATATCATGCCTGGCAAATAATTCGATTGTGTATGTTACAAAGTTGTATTTTTGGAAATATATTTCAAATTTAGAAATGGTAATAGTGCCATTAGATAACTTGAAAAGACAACTGCTATTCTAAAATATTGCAAGTATGCATTTCAACTTACCTTTAAAGCGCTCCACTCTGTCCTCCATTTCTTTGATCGTACGTCCCGATTCAGTCAGAATGTGAGACAGAGATTTAGACACGTTTGTCAGTGCTGTTTTTATGACATCGTCCAATGTTGCTTCCATTAAAATCTGCTTGCTTTCCATTGATTCAATAGAAGTGTTAACTTTATCGTTTTCATCTTGAAGCTTCCTCAATGCATCCACAACCTTTGTATTAGTTTCCTTAATGTCCTTAAGAGTTTGTTCTAAAGCCAGTTCATTTCGAATAACTCGTTCCAACAACATTTCGTCGTAATTATATTTTGAGCACACAGGACAGGCGGGCTCCACTGCAAATGTCGTAATGGCGATATTCAGTACAAACAGAACAACGTTCAATTCTACCTTCATTTTTAGCTCCGACAGATTTCAAATTTGTAATATTTTTCGTTTTCTGTTAACGCGACTGCGTCGATACCATGTGCAACAGGCGAATAGTGCCTGCACACGATTGTTCAGATTTATATAGTAAGGACCAACAAGGCCACCGAAATAAAATTATTTCATTGTGGTATCCCGGTAGTTCAATCAAAGTTAGATTGCTTTCGGTAACATATTCGAGTTTGAAAGAAATGTTCAAGGTTATTATTTATTCTTCATTGATATATACTTTAATAACCAATATATTTTCAGGTCGTGTCCAAATGCCTTGAGTTTGAGATGTATTATATTTCTAAAAAATTAAACTTCACCAAAAGACAAACATTGGTTTCTCTTCGATAATGCCTTGATAACTGCAAGTGACGAACTGTCACACACAACATCACATAACTACACATACAAATGTTTCAAACAGTGGTCTTGAAATGGTCAATACAAATTTGCGGAATCATACACTTTGATATCATTTCGCTGACGAACACAATATTATAAAAAAAGTAGGGTCATATGAATTATAAATAATACTAACAGCACAATATGTTTATATATTATAATAAACACTATCATCTCTAATCTTATATGCAAATAACAGTCTGCTATGATGTTACCTAAATACTCGCATCATAAGTATTGTCTTGAATACATAATTGTGTTATTTGTACCTGGAAACTAATACGTCCATTTGCTTGACCGAATCCAGGATCTGGTAGTCAGCATGGTAAACGGCGTTCTCACGTAACTGATATGGCATTGTATATTAGGACATTGTTTCTGTCAAAACCATTTAGTCCAAGTGCGCGTATAATTATGTAACATGTTAATGCGATCAACATCCCAATCTGACAGAGTCATGAAGGCTGTGAATGTTTTCCTGAAAGCTCTCTCTCTCTATATATATATATATATATATTTATACTCTACAATATAGAATAATTGTTTAGCCATTTGGTACTTTCATAATCCGTGTATTTATGTATATGAGTATTTTTTAATGGTTTACATACTGTTGTCTCTAATACAATTGTTAACATTATTTCAGTGTAGGTTCCAATATATAATACCTAAAACACGATAATCAATAATAAAAGCGTATAGATATAAGAATCTGGTTATTTAAAATTATGCTCGAAATCAGTTTGCACTGAAAAAAGCCAATGCAACCAAATAAACGTTCTTAAATCAATGTTTCCAAATCAATGTAAACTACATATTAGTTTCAAAACAAATATGTTTGTTCTTGAATATTGGTAATATACATCAACAGTGAAAAGCTTCATCAAGAAATGTTGATCGGCTTCGTAGAGCCACCGCACTCTTCAGTAAGTGAGTCATAAAGCAATGTATTAAATTATTCCGTGTTAAAGGAATTAACGAAACTAGTATCCAAATTAAGAAATCGCTAACTTTACAAATGATTCATTATAGGAATAAAATGAAATGCAATTACATGTTCATCTGGCTAAAGGGCGAAGCGAACAGTGCGATACGATACGACAATGTACGAATTAACTCACTCTAACTATTAATGTAATATATATCGTACATGTTATATTGAACATTTGATTTTTAATATTGGCATCACGATGTATTGCATTGTATTGTGCTGTTCTCTCTAAGATGAAAACACGTGAAATACATTATAATGTATAATTAAATAATTACAATAACTTACATGTTTACTTTAACGCATCATTTTGATTGATGATTCGCCCACGAGACCTGTTTTTAATTTCCCGATAAACCCATTACTTTTGCAAATGTACACATTAATATTCAGTACCGTGCTACTAACGACGTTGATTGTCATTCTTATCTAACTAAATGACGCCATGGTCATGCCGTTCGATGGAGATGAAACCAAAACTGAAACTAGATATATAGGCCAATATAAAAGTCCGTTAATGCCATTCGAATGATACAATTACGGTTCATATCCACGTTGTATTTTGATTATTAGAACTGAATGGTATTTTTGCATAGCGTCGATATAAGAACTGACTGGAAAATGACACTAATTGTTTTCATAAACGCCATCATGCACCGATAAGATGCAGACAAATGTTATTTAATTCTTAAATCTATTTTTATAAGAAACATAAGTCATCCCAACATACCGGTATACAGATGCAATATGTGAAAAGTGTTTCGTGAATTTCAAACAAAACAACTACAACTAGGTTCTTTAATAATATCAACGCGTACCTAAAATTGCCTTAACATACACCAATGTCTGTAGCTATATCTGGTATAGGACCCATTTTCGAATGTTAATACCGTATATATAAAATGAACTTGAAAGCATAACGGACATCTTCAAACCGTCTAAATCGCAATTGTAATGGCGATCATATAATCGCACATGTGAATTCGATAATAAAAATGCATTGGTGAAGGCGTTAATAAAAACGAACAGGTCAATGCTGTCATAGAAAAGCCGAGGTAAGGGCGGTAATATAAACGAACCGGTTATGGCGGTCATAAAATTGCACCTTCCAAACTGACCATCTTATCGCATTTGTCAATGCGGTAATAGACTCGCATTTGTGAAGGCGGTCATAAAGTTGCACTTGTCGAGGCGGTCATAAAATCGCACTTGTCCAGGCGGTCATTTAATCGCACTTGTCTAGGCGGTTATATACTCGCATTTGTGAAGGCGGTCATAAAATCGCACTTCTCCAGGCGGTTATAGAATCGTACTTGTCCAGGCGGTCATAGAATCGCACTTTTCCAGGCGGTCATGGAATTGCACTTGTCCAGGCGATCATAGAATCGCAATTGTCCAGGCGGTCATAGAATCGCATTTCTGTCAAGGCGTTCATCGAATCGCATTTTGTCAAGGCGGTCATAGAATCGCATTTGTAAAGCAGTCATAGTATCTCAGACGAGTAGGTGGTTAATAAAACGCACTTGCTTTCAAATAATCGCACAAGTGAAGGTTCATAAATAGCTCAACTGCTTTTAACTTGACATCATTAATTTCCTGTTCATTACCGTGGAAATTGTTGCCTGTTTACTGTTTTAATTGATGATAATGATCATATTTAGGAGAAACTCGATCAATAATTCCATTATTTAAAAGAAAATCTGAAATAAAGTTAAAGAAGATAATAAACCGATCACATGTAGAACACACATATCAAACTTTCACCGATGTATGCAATGAGCGCATACTAGACTTTTATCTTAAGCAAATAACAGACGCAACTGCTGGCTTTCCTTTTGTCATATATATCTTACAAAAATCAGTCGTGCGATATGTGAATATAATTGTTCACTAAATATTATAGTCAGTTACAATATGTGTAGTTTCCGATGCATAACTATTGGTGTTTCAGCAATCAAACACACAAACCTCTTCATAGAGGAGAATAGACAAAACAGAGGAGAATAGAGCCTTTACATAAGTACAAGTAGAAAAAAAGAAATATGCTTCAGATAAAAATCAAACAACAAAATTAGAACATGCAAGACTTACAAATGCAAAACTTTACTGGAAAATGTTAAAGAATACTACAAGCAAATACAATAAGTTATATATAGTATTAGGGGGATTTGTAACTATTTTAAATCAATAAATGATCCTTACTTTAGATTGTATCAAGCTGATGAAGATGTTTTGTTTTATCAGGACCGGTATTTAAATGGATAATTAAGTATAATTTTTAATGAGTAAAATGTAGCGTTTACTGATCAAGAAGTTATAAGTTTATGTAAGCAAATACATAATGGTAAATCAGGTGGGCCTGATTATCTGCTGAATGAGATTTTTAAATTTGGAGTTAGTAGTAAAAGTTTTATCAAAGTTGTTTTTACTTTGTTCAATTAATTGTTTGAATATGGACATTGTCCTGAAGGGTGGTGTGAGGAATTTATTGTTGTTTTACATAAAAAAGGTGAAAAGCAGGATGCTTATAATTACGGAGGGAAAACATTATGAAGAGACTTTTGGGAAAGTATTCACTAAGTTCATTGGGCTGGAAACTATCATGTCTAAATGGAGTCACAGGCAGGATTCAGGCAAAATATGGGAACTGTTGATAACGTTTTTTTATTAAATGTTGTCATTAATTATTTATTTAGCACACAATATATTGTATGCCATATTTGTTGCTTTCATCAAAGCGTTTGATTATTTGGTTAGGGATATCATTTGGTATAAACAAGTGAAGCTAGTTGCTAGAGGAAAAATGCTTAATATCATCAAATCTATGTCCACAATGTGAAATCAATAATAAAATTAGGTAACACAATACGTTATGAAGATTTTTCCTGTGTAAGACAAGGGAAATCATTATCACCATTCCTATTTTCTTTTTATTTGAATGACTTAAAAGAACATTATATGTTAAAAGGTTTTAAAGGAATTGATATTGGTATGCTAAAATTATGTTTGTTGTTATATGCAGACGACATTGTAATTTTTGCAGAATCAGAGGAAGAGCTAATTGAAGGTTTGTTCTTGTTGGAGGAAAATTGTGATAGGTGGAAATTATGTGTTAAAACAAATAAAACAAAGGTTATGGTTTTTAAAAAGGGGGGGGACAACTGAGGTGGGATATAGAATTTTTGTACAAAACCCAAGCATAAGCAATTGTCAAATAATTTGCATACTTAGGAATTGTATTCACCACAGGAGGATCTTTTGCAAATACTTAAGAAACACTTGCAGGCCAAGCCTCGAAGGCTGTTTTTAAGTTTAACTCATACTAAGTTAGTAAATTTTCCAACAATTTCAATACAAACCAAAATAGAGTGGTTTGATTAGCTTGTTATTCCAATTTTAAATTATGGGTCAGAAATAAGGGGAATACCTGAGTCAATTGCAATTGAATAGTCCACTTAAATGTTTGAAAAAACAAACCACTAGGTGTGCAAATTAAAAAACAGAATTATTTTGTATATTGGGAACTTTGAAGAACATCCGTGAAAACTAAAAGATCCATTAATGTAATAAGGTATTGGTTGAAAATTATTCAGTTAGAAGATCACAAGTATAGATAGATTTATTTCAGTATAATGACACAACATGATAAAACATATCTACATACATGATAAAATAGAAAAACAATAAACATGTATGAGAAATGAAACCATGTCATTAACATTACACCAAGGATTACACAAAAAAGAGAGCTTAATCTCTTATTTCCATTGTGGTCCTTGGATATTGATGGTATTGACATAGAGAGGCATGGGGTGAATATCACAGATTTGAGTTATGAAAGACAATCATTGCCATAAAAAAGTAGACATATTAAAATGTGGGTAAATTACAAACTAACTACATGAATCTAAAAGGATGATTACATATTAAGAAGACGAGTTTAACTGACAACTTAAAAGTAGATATACTTGTAATATTCCTTAAAACAGAAGGTACTTTGTTCCACAGAACACAAGCGTTACATGCTAAATATTTAGCACCAAAACCTTTGACTTTGGGTAAAATATAGCACCCACTTTCACTTGACCTAGTCTTGTATGAATGAAGAGTGTCAAAGGGAACAAACTTTTCACTCATATATTCAGGAGCCAAACCGATTTTTAATTTTGAAAACATGACAAAGGGTAGTTTGTTCCACTCATTTTTGAACAGGCAACCAATTCAAAACCTTAAATTGTTCAATACCTATATTTGACATATGACCTAGATTGAGGACAAACCATATTAATTTATTTTGTGTGACCTGAAGCTTTAGTATGTCAAGTGCATTTATAGTCACATGTGTGAGATTGTATTAAATAAACCAAATACACATTCTTGGGCAAAATCTGTTTGTACCCTGTTGTAGGCCTTAGGCGTACATTATGCGTGGCTAAACCAAGGTGTAGGGGATGAAAAGTGTTTTTTATCCCTGGTAAAGTCTGGATTAAACGATACATTTATTGACAAGTTGAATGTCAGAACTACATAATTTCTCAAGAGCTATAACTTACAGTCGGTTTTGTAAATTTGAATTGTAACCTTACTTAAAACATGTCAGTATACATAAGTTTAGATTTGATCTTTGTATATTAAGGGTTTTATCTCATAGATTAAAAATTGAAGCAGGCAGATGGCATAAACCTGAATCTATACCTTTTAAAGAGAAAAAATGTCAACACTGCAATGTTCTTGAGGATGAGTACCATTATTTTATTAGAATGTTCCGCATATGATGATATTGGAAAATTTTATATAAATAAATATTACTGGAAAAGACCGAGCTTGATAAAGTTTATCGATTAAATGCAATCTGATAATACAAGTACCGACATAATCTTAGCCATGTTTGTAAATAAAGCATTTATTCAAAAAAGCCTTTATACATAGTATTATGATTAATTGTGTTCAATTTATTACTCAAACTTGACTTCTCGCTCTTATTTAGATTCGTCTTTGTTGTTATTTATGTTATAACTATAACATTGTTAAAAATTCTTAATGCTGTAATCAAATTGTCCTATACCTTTTCATGTATTCATACTTTGTTTAACAACTTACTAAATTTAATAATCATCACATGTCATGCCTTTATATATGTTACTATGTTACTATTACATGTTTACTCATGGACTGTATGTATGTCGTATATTGAATAAACCTTAAACAACCTATAAACCGTACAGAGAGGCGGTGAACTTCCTTGTCCTCGTTTCATTGCCTTGACTTTTGACGACCTCCACTTCTGCAAATACTGCATCTTAGCCGGTGTTCACAATAACAGACGAAGGTAGTACACGAACTGATACAATATCGATAAAGGTGTTTGAAAAGAAGCGAATATATGACTTTAACACATGTTTATGGAAGAAAACGGAATGGTTTGAATACAAATGCATACATATATCTCAAAATATATGTTTCTGGCGTATGAAATCATTGACAAAACAGTGTTATATTACACTTCAATCAACATCGGAACATGTATTATAAATAAAAAGTTATTGTCTTAGTGTGAGTCACTTATGATAATTATTCACAGTAATTTCAAGAAACTTTTGTCTAATCGCACTATCACGTGAACCTATTGAATGTTAAATGTATTCATATACTTTGAAAGGAGAACAAACAATCTAAGACTTAGCAAAAAGAAGGAACTATGTTTTTTTAAAGTATTTATTACTGTACATGTATTTGTAAGCAATACAATTATATGCAAATGGTTTTGGAGGTCGATGCGTAGACTGATATCTGACTATGCACCACTAATTTAACTCGAGTAATAAAACATTTTACAGAAAATATAAACCATTTTAGTACGAAATCATTTTATTGATTTATCGCATGTGACTTTTCTATTATAAATTTTAAATATAACATAAAATTTCCCAAAATGTAGAAATAATGCATTCATATTAAGATACTTCATTAAAAAAATACGAAAAATCGACATCGTTTTGAATATTGAGTCGAATATGCAAAGATGGAAAAGCTCTATTTATAATGTGTATTATATACTTATGCCCTCCACCACACATGCATGGACACAAACATATATTAAATAGGGGACAAAAAGGCAAAGTGTCATAGTTCTGCAAAACTTGTGGTGTCATATTCTTTGTTTCCGATCATCTACACATTGAAAGAATTCAGCTTTAAAAGTTAAAAATAAATCCATCAAGAATATAAAGATGAGTTAAGTAAACACAAACTTAAAAACAAACATGCATAGTTTATATAGTGCAAACACTGACAACGTGCCAGCACATTTCAGCCTGCTATGGTCGTAACTATAAAATGTATAAACGAGAAAAATACAAAGCCGAGCTATTCTGGCAAAACTCTTCAAAGCCGAAGTTATTGTAATTTTTTAGCCATCATTTTCGCATAAAGGACATTCGGTCGTGAAAGTTTGAGCGATAATTCCGCTAAGAAGTAAAACAGAAGTAAAATGTTACATTTTGTCACGTGTTATAATACGTCAATCGATGCGACTAAGTTATTTTCCTAAAACTAGTGAGAATTTGACTGGTTTGAAAACATTTAAGAACAACGCGAGTTAATGATAACGGGCTCTAGCAACTTTTTTTACGATAATTTTTCAAGCACCAAGGACATGAAGGCTGTACTGATAATTCTTCCTCACAAGATTATTAAAATACAACCCAAATGTGATATTAATCATCGTTTTAAAATATGTAAACGGTAAGTATTTCCTTAAAACGGTTGGCACACTGAGAAAATGTTGCAATAAACGAGATTCTCATGTAGATATCCAACATTGTATAAGACCAAACACAACAAATTGTGTAAATTCAGTATGTGATACCTCGATAGCCACATGTAAATAAAGCTTAGTACTTGCAGAAACAGCAAACCTTATACTTGATAATAATATGACTCCAACTTACAAATTCAAAAGTTTATTGACGTGCACTTTCTTCCTTACATTATAACAAGATATTCTTTAAAAAATACAAAATTGAACTCGTACCATCTGTATTGTGGTAAAGTATCGTCATCTATTGAAATTAAAATATTTTTATTACATTTACGTGATTAATATATTGTTGGTGGTCGCATGACAGGTATGTATAAATTACATTGGGTAAGATGTCTTATTATCTGTTTTGAGAACATATTGTTTCATTGTTCTACCGAAGCTCATTAACTTTTGTAATTTTTGGTAATAACTTGGGAAGAATATAATTTTCTTTATATCATGAATTGCAGTCTGCGATGTCGGTACTTTAATTTCATTATTTTACATTATGGAACAATTGTGTACGTATAAAAAGTGTATCCGTTATTGTTAATATACGAGAACTAAATAAGAACATCAAGCCTTGTCTAGATTGTATTACTGTGCATCTTGCCAACACAATATTTGTTGTGTTGATACCCATGACAAGAACATTACAACGACGGCGTATGTGTGCGTGTTAGGTGTCTGACTTGATAACAACTTTGGGTAGTGAGGTATTTTCGGAGGATATGAATACCAAGCCAAATAATGTTATACTAGATCGTGCATTAGCAAATTCCACTGTGCTGACGTCAATTGTTGCATTTATTCTGTCAACATGCATTATGTAGAGTATGGGGAGTGCAATATTACTTGATGCAAATATCTGATTCAATTTGTATTGTCTCTACGGTATGGTCAAGAATGTTATCGTTTATATTTTATACATTCATTCCTAACATAGCCGGTTATTATGTATTTACATTTGTTTGGACAAGTAATTGCTGCATTGTACGCGAATTCAGAGAATTAGGAAATGTGATCGTGTCTTAGTTGTTCTGTAAGAAAACTGATTTGTTTTTCCATTAATAACCTTGTGACGTTAAACATGAATACGAACATTGTGTGTGGATATTTATTTAACTAACCATTTTATGCAGTCAACAATAAATGATTGAATTATCGGCGTTTTCAACGAGCCCTTCTTTATAACACGGGTTTATCGTATTGTTCATTGCGACAGTTTTTTGTCGTTCATTTGTAGCACTTTATTTATCTATTTGAAATTTCCAAGGTGATAGTGCACATTTTGGAATAAAAAGAAAACACGTTGTAAGTGAAAAAGATATAGTTGTACTTTTTACAGCAAGGACTACGTGACCTAATAGCCTAGACGAGTCGTTAATGTTCAAATGACGAGCAAATCGGTATAGCGACCTCGCCTATGTTACTACTTTTATTTACAACACTCAAAGTCGTATATCGGTTCATATTTTATTTACTACGCCTGTTTGCTACAACGGTTAATAAGAACGTTCGCACTATCTGCTAAGCGCTGCTAGATGGATGCAGGCAAAGACTACATCGTAATAACTTGATCATTCTGCTTAAATGGTAGATACATGTAGCCAAACTTACCTGTACATGCAAAACGGCATTGTCTATATAAAGGATCTGACATGAGTTGTCATATCATACCATATTTTATTAAACGAGTTCACGAATTTCCTGGACGAGTTTATTAAAATATGGTATGATATGACAACGAGTGTCAGATCTTTTTTATCACGTGCTTAACCAGATAGCATTTTACGAGTTCACTTCTTCTTAACAAATATTTTGACCCAGATATTTTGACAACCGAATTGCCTATCTCTGGAATTCCAATGTTGCCCGCTTGAAATAGTTCCGAAAAGAATATCAAAAATGCCAACCATATTGCATATTTTATTCATCAAGTGATTATTTTTTTTTTATCAATGCAGGAAATAGACATGCCTCGAAGTTGATTTAAAATAACAAGCATAAATAGATAAAACATTAAAAACATTTACAAGCTTTAAACTACGTCATTCCTATGACGTTATAGTCAAGACTAAGAGTGCTGCGATTTAGCGAATGTAGGTCACTTAAGTCAATCGAAGTTTTGAATATAACACAAGGATTAAAATGTCAGTCGCTATCGCTTTCTACAATTATTCTGCGGCGTTTTTGTGGTGTGTCCTGCCTCTCACAACTTGGAAATGTCGATGGACATTGGTTGCTCGGAGCAGAATTGATGTTGATGCTAAAAGTTCCTCCGAAAATGCTTCCAGCGAACTTGTTATTCAAACCGCCATGAAACGTGTACTGAGAAGCATGTGCTGCGGAATTCATTGTGTTTTTTGTGACTGACATCTGGTTCAACTGATAAGGAAACGGCATTTGCTTGAGATTGCTGGTGTTCGCCAAGATATTGGAGATGCTTTTGTGTTGCTGTTCACTGATGTGGCTGTAGTTATTGATGGAATGCAAGTTTCGGTGGCCAGGGATCTGCATGATGTGGTTTGGCGGAACGTTGTTCTCACAAAGTTTATGTACAAGATGCTTTCTGGCACTATGGTTCGTCAGACGTTTGTCTTCAGGGAGACCCGCTGCTTTCGCCATTCTCTTTATTATCGAGGTAAGTTTATTTTGTCCGATAGGTTGACGTTTAAACCATTGATCACAATGTTTCATGTTTGACTGCTTCGTGTGGGTTGCAATATAAAATGGGTCAGATGGTTTACAATAATCAGCTGGTCTTCTACTTGCATACTCCTTGTAAATTGCAACAGGACATTTTTCACCCACAATTTCATTTGCCCACTTTTTTTTTGGTTTAACATCCCGTACATCCCTTGGATTACCCCCTTGCCTAGTTTTAGACTGCTTTTCTTCAAATTCTACATATTCCTTGCCTTCATCATCTGTACAAAGTTTCAGGTCGCCCTAACACATACTTCTGTTCTCATCGCTGCCCCGTAAGCCAAAATGTATTGTGTTAAAGAACCACAAGGAGTTAATAATGCTCTCCGGGATGGAATTTCCTAGTTGGTAAGTGTCCCATAGCTTGTCAATTTCATTATCAGTGATTGAATCTGCTCGCTGGGGCTTATTTCCTAGACCCTCACGTTTCAGTTGTTTTTGTTTGGCCTGAAACACATCCTTTAATTTCACAAATTCCGTAGCATGAATGAGAGAATATTTGTAGTTCTGATCCCGTAAATATCGTTCAAAACTGGCAAGGAATCCGCGTAGTGTTGTTGGTTCGTAGTTGGAACCGTCTGGTTTTTTCACACTTTGAAAAAATTTGCATAATACTTCGCTTAACTCATTTGGTGGCATTTCGGATATATCGTGCGTGATATTTTGTGTTTGTAGAAAGGCAGAAAGTAATTTCATGTCATAAAACGTTTTGGATTGGGTATTTTTGTTCTTTTGCTTGACTACAAAATCATTTACATCATCGTCGGTGATTGTTGCAAACCTGTTCGAGCTGTCAGCGTTCGTTTTTTCAGTAATCAAACTCAGCCTGGATACGGGTAGATCAGCCTCGAAATTGCTGCCATCGATCGAAACTCTGTACATTTCGTCTTGTTCTACGTTGTTTTGTGCGATTACAATGCCTTTACCTCTGCCGTCGATTTTGACAGATGCGCCTAACGGTAACGCTAAGATTTTCGACGCCATATTGTTGACAAACAATGCGGAGGAATACATGACATGTAAATTTGTAATCCGGCTAGCCAATAGAATTGATCGAAGTACTTAACTGACACGTGAAATTTCCTGTAAAACGCTAATGCAGTAAAGCTGTATCGAAAACTTCTGACCTCGTTTTTGGTAGAATAGTAAAGATTAGCGCTAATTGTTAATAACTTTATAACCAATTGTGTGTATTGTATTGTTCAGGGGTGTTGCAGATTCTAAATCCAACACGCGGCGGATCCAGATCAAAGACAATAAACAAAAAAATAAAAGATGACGATATGTGATCAACATCTGAATGAAAAAAAATCTGCTCTTTTATTAAAAAGATTTTTTTTTTTTATTTGTGTACGGTTGTTTGCATTTAACTACATGTTAACGACAGATTACTGTATCTAAAATTATAAAATATGTACAATGCAGAACGCTTGAAACTTTATTGAAAACTTACCAAAATAATTTGCTTACACTAATTATAACCCATAATGTTCGCACCTTCCCTAATTTGCGACGATAAAGGTAGGATTGTTATCAGTTTGACCATGTCTGTAACTAAATAAGACTAATTGGCAATTGGCTTAGTCGATTCAAACATTTGCTTACATAGTTAGTTCGTAAACAATATTGGTGACGGGGGAGGGGGTTGAAGAGTTACACGTTAATGTCAATACATGAAAATGAATGAAGATGAATGGAAAGAAATTAAGAAAGCCTAACATTTCTGGCGAAATATTAATAACAAAAAAATAATGTGGTTTGCTTGAGAATTTAATTTTATGCTCGTTAATACAAATACAGTTATTATTATAATTATGTTGTGATTCATTCTGTTAAACTTAAACACATCGACGGATACACTAACGCTAACCACCTGTGAATAAAAACGCAAGTTTTCTGATCTTTGTATTATTATTAGTTTATTTAATTCTCATCCACAATTCATCATAACAATTAACAAAAAAATAATGTGGTTTGCTTGAGCATTCTTTTTGAAGTTTAAATAAGTAATGAAAATGTTAAGCAAATCCATTATGTTTCTTAAAATATTGATCCAATGCCTAGATTGTGTTGACATCAAGTTGAGTGTTCAATTTTCCTGTTTTTGAATTACAACTTATGCTACCGGAAAATAAGTTTTGCTTAAAATTACTACGATTAACCGAACAAAGTAGTACCGTTTAAAGTAAAGTTAAGGATGCTCTCATTTTTAAAACATAATATTACATGTTTTATTGAAATGAAATGTTTGACAAACTTTATATGAGTTAGTGAAGCCTATTAAGACGATAATTATTCGCCTTAAAGATAATCAATCAATATGCGTAAAAATCGCGGAACAACATGTATTTTATTATTTTTAGCCATTTAAGTCCACCGTTAACAAAATGTCGTCCTGGGACTTCCTCACTTACTTTAAATATATGGTGACTGGTTGCTTGTTATAAGGCTACGTTCCACTTATTAATTGTGTATAACTCTCGATCGTCCATATCTCAAGAGCTGCGCGAATGAAATTTTCTTAGAAATAACATGGCAGATCTTTTTTATTGCAATTCAAAAAGACACATTTATACTAGGCTTGCAAAATCTGTATTAAAGGAAAATCACGACAAAATACAGAATGCTAACAATTTATTCATACAATATGAGTCATTATCAGATTATCGACCTCACAAACAGCATTTTACAAACTTTGATTCATGTAATTGTCGCACTGGCTATGATGATTGCGACGAGACTGTGATGATTACGATGCTGAAAATGATGTTCATTATGATGGTAATGATAATGGTGAGTATGTCGGTGATCATGATGTTGTTGTTTTGTTTATAATGATGATGATAGATAAAACTAGATATATACAGGTAGGATGAAGATGCTGTATAACTGCAACCTACGTTCATGATGTGATCGTTGAGTCTGTTTTGAACTCTGGTTGACACAAACTAAAGTGTGCTTCAAGGGTAATCAATTATCAATAATCTAATTGTGTATTATAGTATCTTTATGTGATAGTAATGTACACATTGAAAGTCTTGAGAGCACATTGTTAGCATGTAAATGCATTCATAGTATAACATGAATCCGATATTCCGACGACATTTGGTGATTGTAAATAATATAATTTTATATTGACAAGTTCTTGTTATATAGTTATCATCATATTAGCTCTTCCATCTGCAAATCGTACCAAAACGGACTTGTTGGTGATATTTGGACAAATATATCTCTATCAACATATAAAGCTATGATATGCGTGCCGAAAAGTGCACACACATTGTCGACATTGCGTGTAGACACACTCGAATGAGCTGTGTTTTATTAAAAAATTCGATCAAAAAGCAATAATTTAATTATCAAATGGTGAGATGTATCCATTGTTAGACAATAACGATCAACTTCAGTGCATTTAGCGCTTTGATTGTTCTGCGTCTAATACTTTTGTGCATTTACCGAATGTTTGGCGATTGACATTTTTCTATAAACAATGTGTTTCGTCTGTATAACAGGAGTCATACGAAGTGTTTCAAGGAAAAGTTGAACACTTATTGTGATATTCAAAACACCCAACACAATGTGTATTATATATTTCATCGAATTTGCCATGTTTTGCGGTTGATGATTGCCATGTTTTAAGTAATAATAGCAAACTGATTGTTTGAATATTAAATATTTAACGCCAACCGACGGATAATTGACTACGAAAGTGATTGTACCAAGTAACAGTCGTTTTTAATTGCATCCGCCTATCCACACAACATCATCAAAGCAAGCATCTCTGCGACGTTGATTTCAGAGATAGGGCACAGCGGAACCGTTGCGCTTGAACTATATTTTAAATTAATTTTTAAAGGTAAAACATAATTGAAAATTTCAACGAAACTCTCATTGCAGCATTGCTTGCAAGATGAACAGGACTAATCAACGGTAATTATATTATTTTAAAAATGATGTAAATATTTTTGATGACCAGCTTTGGTCTGTTTTTTTATGATATATATGTTTATGTAAATAGTTTTGGTCGATCATTTTACTGATTTATATTCATTACTATTGATACCTTTTTCCGTTTAACTTTATTTTGACTAGTTCCGGTCTATGTATAGAATCAAGATGTGGGGGCATCTCAAGTTTTTTAACTGTAAAAAGCTGTCAATAAATCGAATACGTGATAATTTAACCATGAAGTGTGTAACACAGTATTCATACTAAATTAATATGAAATATTTAGGTAAAACTATGATTTATTGACGCACACAATCATAAGACCAGTGCATGGAAAATGTACAATTTATGAATACTCACTTATAAAGAAATGATCACGCCTCACAGGCGATAATTCCAATTCGTTTAAGTGTGTTAATGAACAATAACAGGTTTGTCATATAAATTAGAGCTTACGAACTTCATTTCTTATTAAAACAAAGTTTACGATATTTTGTCTGCTTGAAACATGTTACGAAAGTAATTCCAGTCATTTAAAAAGCCTTTGTTATTATGCTGTCTCCTAAACAAAATCATTTAGATTTCAATATTCTGGTCGATCCATGTCAGGTTTCTGGATTGTTGTTGGCAGAGCTAAGTCTCGGGAGACTATGCTGATGAGCTCTGTTTATCACTTCTGGTGGCAACGCCTGCTGTGACTAAGCAGGCCGATGCGGGCGGGACAGTCCTTGTTGCACAATACGCACACAAAGGGCTTGAAGTCGGTGGGATGGCGTTTCGCGCTTTTCGCATGCTTCTCTTTCGAGTTGCATGTCCGGTCCTGCTTTCCTCAGCTGCCTCGATGCCTCTGTGTATTGACTGTTGCCAGGCGGTGCGATTCTCGGCAAGAGTCTCCCAGGTTTCTGCTTTAATGCCGCAGGCTTTGAAGTCCCTCTTGCATGCATCATGTACCTTAGGGCCGGGCGACCCACGGGTTGCGTGCAAGTTGCAAGCTGGCCGTACATGACGTCCTTTGGTAGGCGTCCATCCTCCATTCGGCGCACGTGACCAAGCCAGCGGGGGCGACGTTGAGTTAGAAGGGCATACATGCTCAGGATCCCAGCACACTCCAGTATGTCACTGTGCGGGATACGATCCTGTCACTTTATCTCCAAAATGCGCTTTAGGCACCGCATGTGAAAGGTGTGGAGGCGGCGTTCATGTCGCACGAGGGTCGTCCATGTTTTGCTACCATACAGCAGGGTGCTGAGGACACAGGCCTGGTCTTGGTCTTCTTTGTTAGATGCTTATTTTCCCAGACCCTCTTTGACAGTCTGGCCATAGTAGCTGAAGCCTTTGCGATGCGCTTGCAAAGCTCGGTATCGATGGACAGGTTTCCGCTGATGCTGGACCCAAGGTAGGTGAAGTCTTCAACCACCTCCAGGGTATAGTCCCGATCTTGATACAGGGTACGTTGCTGGCATCCTGGCCCATGATGTTTGTCTTTTTAATCTGACAGTAAGCCCAAATTTTGTACATGCCTTAGCAGAGAGGTCTATGAGTCTTTGAGGGCCTCTGTATGGGTGGCAAGGGCAGCATCGTCCGCAAATAGCATCTCTATGACGAGGACTTCAGTCACTTTTGTTCTGGCCCGTAGGCGAGCGAGGTTGAACAGTTTCCCATCAGAACTGGTGTGAATGTAGATGCCATCAGTGGACGAGTCAAAAGCATACTTCAGCAGCATCGAGAAGAAGATGCCAAACAAGATAGGTGCGAGCACGCAACCCTGCTTGACACCGCTTTGGATGGGGAATGGCTCTGAGGATGACCCGTCGAAGACGACAGTTCCATTAATGTCTTCGTGGAAAGATACCACCATGCTGCGCAGATGGGGTGGGGCAACCGATCTTGTCCAAAAGGTGGAACAGTCCGTATATGTTGACCAGTTCAAGAACCTTTGTAAGGTCGATGAAGGCCAGGTATAGAGTCATACCCTGTTCTCTGCACTGTTCCTGGAGTTGACGTGCAGTGAAGATCCTGTCGGTGGTGGATCTGCCGGCGCGGAAGCCACACGGGGACTCAGGGTAGATCCTTGCTGAAAGGGTCTGGAGTCGGTTCAGGACTATGCGAGCAAAGACCTTCCCAACCACGCTAAGCAGAGAGATGCCTCTGTAGTTGTTACAGTCTTAACAATATTCTGGATATACAACAGTAATTTGTTGAATATGTATCATATATTGATACACCACACAGGTTCTGAATGTTCTTTATATTAGAAATTCTTTTTATCGCGACAGCGAAAGATTATTTATTCACGTTTTTTTACTGATCACCAGAAATTTCGCCATCATATCTGATTGAGCGCGTGTCGGGTGTTAAAAACCTTGAACTTGCATTGAGTGAAAGTCCTTCGGATTTAGGCAATTATTATTTTGTACTCATGGGTCATTTAAATGCACGATCGTTATACCATGCTGGTAACTTTGATTTATTGCATCATTTTTGCGAAAGAACAAGCATTCATGTAACTACTGCAAAAACTAAAATATTTGTCTTTTAAAAGGGAATAGACCAGCAATGAATATACACTGTCATTTTGCGGGTATACAAATTGACGTTGTCCAGTCTATTACAAATACAGGTGTTTAACCATTTTATTCCTTAATTAACATGGATAATCAAAATGGTGTCAAAGGAAAGCGAACCTTGAATAGTATCTTAAAAACATTGCATAAATATGGTCAACTATTAATTTCTTCTTTATTTTTAAATTGTTTGACAGCAAATTACAGCCTGTTTTATTTTACAGTAGATTACTCAGGGGTTTAAATAAAATGCGCAATGTTTTCAAAGTTTCCAGTGATGATTGCAGAAGGTACCTCTGTTTAGGAGAAAATGCCTCAAATATAACTTTGCTTGATGGTTGTAATTGCTACCCACTTAACATAACCTCATGGGATGCATTAAATACTGACTAAAACGAATAAAAATGCCAAAAAAAGATATGTTAAAACTTTGTTACAATACAATAATCAATAAACAAAAACGTAGGTCCCCACTTAAAGTGTGCCCATGATATAAAACATGGACTTGCGATCCAGTATATCTGAGATAGAAGTGTGTTTTCTTCCCCACATACACTATCTATGTATTCAAAGAAGTCTCAAATATCTACATAACTGGTTAAATAAGGTAAATACTAACCCATAAATAAGACATATACAGACAAACACAGTCACAATACAAACATGAAATATGCATTGACATTTTAATTATTCGCAAAATATGACGCAGTTATTCACAACTACAATATGAAACCCTTGCATTAGAGATTTAATCATGACGATTCCGAGGCAGAACTGGAGATCAAATATCTTGCCCGATTTACAACACTGACTAATTTTAAATAAAATTAAATTTCTTTCTTAAATGCCGTGTTTTACATTATATAAGATAAGTGTACATTCCCAGCATTTGTATTCACGAATCCAAATATTCATTAATTGTTCATCTTCTTATCAAGTTAAATTACGAAAACGTAATGGAACACTCTGCTTCCTATATTGTGCAAGTATTTGGAACAAGAAACGTAATTGTTGAACTTTGCGGTTATGTATGTCTAATAGTGTAACCAATATATTGTTGTATATGGTTTTTTATGTCACAGTGTTTTTCTCGAATGTATGTCATTTTGCAAGTAACTAATATAAATACTATCCATGTGTTATTTATATTATGTAACGCGTAAAGGCTTCTGCGTAACAACATAATCATATAGTAAGAATGCTTTTTTTAATATAAACTAATACATTCTCTTCTATATATTTTGTCGGGGATACTTTAATTACATTGATTACCCTGTGTTCTCTGGCTTATCTCTACATATGTACCTATATGTGCACACACCATTGCATTTGTTTACATGTTTTGTATATGTGCCAGGGGCCGAAGGTCTGCATTACCAATAAAAACACTTCAACCAAAAGTATCAATTATTTTCATTGAAAAAAATGTACTTAATATGTGTCATTCCAACATCAAGATTACAATGAAGTATATATAAACCTTTGCTATAGGTTTAAAATGCACATAACAACATGCCACAATGGGACACAGGAATAGCTTCCGCTGATATTATATGTGTCTGAATAAATACGCCTGTTTTAAATATTTACTGCACTTAAAAAATTAAATTGTACTTTCGGATAATATATTTGTGACAACGAAAAAAGTGACAGTCTATATAATTTATAACAGACACAAAATAAAGCAGATGTTTATATCACACAACTGTGCTACATTTCTTTACTATTTACATATCGAAAATTGAAAATGTACGACCGTTTTTACCTAAATCGTAAATGTGTTAATGAACAATAACCAATCACACAAAACTAACAATACTTGGACAAGTAAAACGGTAGTTTTAACTCAAATACTTGTATAGAATACAGAAGTGTGCATGTGATACTAAATAAGATTACATCGGTATATTTAACATTTACATTTTTATCAGTATAAAAGTTATTGTGGTAGCATATCACTTCCAGTTCGCAGTATTAGCAAATTGACGTTTCTGTTTTCCCGTTGGTCTAACTTCAGGGAAAATCACATGGACGATTTATGAACTTACTGTATATAAATGCGTGTGTATTTCCGATACGCTTATAATTAGTTCTTATATTTCAGATGAGGGATACGCTACCTCTAAGCCTGTCGATGTATATTTCAGATGAGGTATACGCTACTTCTAAGTCTGACGATGTATATTTCAGATGAAGGATACGCTACTTCTAAGTTTGTCGAATTATTTCAGATGAGGTGTACGCTACTTCTGAGTCTGTCGATGTATATTTCAGATGAGGTATACGCTACTTCTAAGTCTGTCGATGTATATTTCAGATGAGGTATACGCTATTTCTAAGTATTTCGATGTATATTTCAGATGATGTATACGCTACTTCTAAGTCTGTCGATGTATATTTCAGATGAGGTATACGCTACTTCTAAGTTAGTCGATGTATATTTCAGATGAGGTATACGCTACTTCTAATTCTGTCGATGCATATTTCAGATGAGGAATACGCTAATTCTAAGTCTGTCGATGTATATTTCAGATGAGGTATACGCTACTTCTAAGTATGTCGATGTATATTTCAGATGAGGTATACGCTACTTTTGAGTCTGTCTATGTATATTTCAGACGAGGTATACGCTACTTCTAAGTCTGTCGATGTATATTTCAGATGAGGTATAAGCTACTTCTAAGTCTGTCGATGTATATTTCAGATGAGGTATACGCTACTTCTAAGTCTGTCGATGTATATTTCAGATGAGGTATACGCTACTTCTAAGTATCATCATCATCATCATCATCATCATCATCATCATCATCATCATCATCATCATCATCATTATCACCATCATCATCATCATCACCATCCTCCTCCTCCTTTTCATCATCATCATCACCACCACCACCACCACCATGAGCATCATCATCATCACCATCATCCTCCTCCTCCTCTTCATCATCATCATTATTATCATCATCATTATCATCATCATCATCATCATCATGCTAAAATAGCTTATTCCATAAAAATGGCATTGTAGGTGGATTGTCATTGAGTTATTTTAAATGTTCCACGTTGAATTTCAAGAGCGAGCTAAAGCTAGCCGAACACAGAAAGAAACAGCACCTCCGCCACCATTAGACTGCGACTCCTATTTCAAACCGTAATGCTCATACACGCGGAGTAGGATAATAAACTACACTGATCACTAATTATGCGATAGCGACGAAATGCAACCGATCGTTCAACTGTTTGAAGAATATACAAATCTTTTTTCATGAAGGCCGTATGAAAACGTTTTAGGCCCATAAATGATGCACATGAAAGGAAATCCCCCAATAGTCCTGTAATATAGTATAATTGACTCGCGATTGACATCCTTCAGTATGCGACTTTAGACAACGGAGTATAATAAAGCATTTATAAAGCCTCGCATTAGACACAATACAATTACTATTTAGTTTGAAGTACCCGAATTAATTAATTGCTCTTTTTCGTGAAGTTTGTAAAACATGTAAAGCATGTTTCATTTATATATTCACTTGCACAAACAACTAATAACAACCCTTCATTTACTTTTTCAACACCAGGACTGAAGAGCTCAAGTAAATACCAAGACATGAATGTAACCAAAACAGTTAGTCTCACTGGCATTGGAAAAATAATCTCAATTTCGTGTCCGCTTTATATCTTATACTCTTAAAATTATGTTTAATAAACTAAGCTCAAATATTAAGGGTATTGCGACGATGTGGAAAAGATATGAGTCACTCAAGGTTCAAGGTCAATGTCGCACTAATCAATTGTTTAATGTTCATATCCTTAGTAGCAGCTCAATCTAAAACTTGTTTCTTACTGCTTATGTGGAGATAAAAACCTCAAATTTGACCCCGAGTTAATTCAAATCTAAATTTTATTGCAAATAAAACTAATTCATTGCAACAATTCCTTTCAAGTTAATTAGAAATAACATATAATATATCTAAAATGGGTTGACATTTAACTCTAGATATTAAGATGCAAAACAGAACAATTGAATTGTTATTTAGCGGATACATCGATGTTCGCTCATTGCATTTGTGTAATTTAGACAAGCGGCCTAAGTGTGTTGCATACGAATTATAAAAATACAAGCCCAAATAATCACTTATCTGATATCGTTTAATTTAATATTATTCTTATATTATGGTTTTGCTAAATAAAAAATGGACGTGGCATATGCAATCGCATTTGCCTACGTTTCCACCAGATCAAATAGTCGTATTAAATAGAAATTTGCAAAATAAACCCATAACAGAGCCATATTATTTAAAACAAATTTATTCTACGTGTGTGAAATAACTCATGTTTTGTCGAATATGTTTACATAACTAGCCATATTTAAGCGTTGGTAAGGTCCAACAATCAACAAGTCATGTTTAGCTGAAGGAATGAAATGATTAAAAAAAGTAGCACAACTGTTTAGTAGATATGTGTATTACATAGGTATAAATTGTTTTATATTGTTACTGATTTTGCCATTATGAACGCTATATCATACATGGCACTTATATCTGAATAGGTCTTATGTAACATAGCATATAACACAAACGCAAGATTGATACATATTTTACTACACTTGTGTTGCTTATATTACAAACATAATTTAAAGTCGCTAATAACAAAAAACATTATTAAAAAAAAAATAAAAAAATATGAACAAACATGTTTTATGTTTTAAGCTTCACTCTATCGTATGATTTCCAATCGAATAGTCATAATTTGAATAGTTTTAATATTATGTAATGTTATTATTGATGCTAATCAATTAGCAATACATTGCCTTCAGATTTCACGTATGATATGTAGTATCTGAAAACTCTGAAACTAGTGTATGTGTATTGTGATGTACAATACACTTTATCATATAAATATATCGTTCCATTTTGTTGTTTTTAAATACTCAAACGTGACAGTAAAATTGTTTGTTTAGTACCCACATGTAAGATGTTGTACTGCATAAAGTAAATCAGTATATTTGACAGGTATATTTTCATTCGCTCAAAACATTAAACGGCAGGAAACAAACGTGTACTTGTAAATTCACAGTTTAAAAAAGGAAAGATGCACACTTTGTTACAGATTCAAGCTTTACTGTTGTACCAAAACAGAACACAGTATTAATTATTTGTGTTTGACATGCTACGAAGAATCTTACATCGCTGACATCTTTTCAACACCGTTGTATACTTTTGGTGTAGTTTTTTTCTTCCTAAAATATACATACAGTCGTACTTATAAAATTGAAATGTTAACATTCTTATGTTGAAACAATTACTTTTAAACATTTATAAACATTAATAATACAATACACATTAAGGATCAGTTTTAATACGTACGTGAAAACACACACGTAGACTGTTATAATTATGACAACAACAGCTACAGGACCCACAGTTGCCCCGATTATCCACAACTATCGCTTGGAATCATCGACTGGCTCTGGTACTGCACACTCTAAGCCCCATGTAAATAAGCGGATGTATCTCAAAAATAATATAAATCAAGACAGTCCCTATTGCGAGCGCAGCTTAAAATATTAGCGCAAATTGTTTTATGTACATTTTACTGCATGCCATTTTTTAACGTGACATTATTGTTGTGTTTGTCGTTCGAAAAAAAATGAAAATATTCAAATTACTAGGGTATGTACTGCAATAATTTGGAAGTCTACTTTTTATGAGCATGATTCGTCAGTATACACTGTAAACGGTAGTATACATTAAACAACTATCCAATTACAGATCATTCACCAAAGAAACGTATTGAGAAATTATGAGTTTGACAAATTGTGAATTGATCATATTAAGAGTTAAGTAAATAAATTATGAATCCTTTAAACGGGTGAACGTTTTAAAAACTGTAATTGAAATAATATTGTGTGTATTTAAATAGTATATTACTATCGCCTGGGCTCCAGTATGCAGATGTGGTTTCCTTGATGCAACTAAAGCAGTCCAGTTGCTCCCCGGGCTTGTAACATCGGCCATCGTGAATACAAAACTCGAGCTAATGAAGTAAAACCAAAAACCATCATGCATGCAAGGCAATCTTATTTGAGGGGCTTTTTCATTTACATGTCAATTCAATTTTAGAAACATTAACTATTTAGGTAATCAGATTGATAATATTCAAATACAAACCTTCTTCGAACAAGTCTTTGTTCTGTTCAACTTCGTGCAATCCACACACTGGGTGTCAAAAATAACTATTGTATCCTCAACACAAAAAGCCTTTCCGTTGTTGCTGACAGCGAATCTGTATCCACTAGCAACTATGTCGTTTGGCTGCGGTAGGGACGAACGTAGACGTCGTGATATTTTCGGAAACGGGCAGAAACTTGAAGGAATGTTTCAAGATTTGCAGCGACTTTTATAGACGAATGATTATACCGCGTGTTATTCGAGTTGATCTGAAACTAAATACACCGCGTCCTTTAGAGTCAAACATACAATGGTTGTAATATTTGTATAGCTCATCGACCATAAATCAGCATTATATATATTTTGTTTCCGATATAAACAGTTTTCGGTCGCTATACAAATTGTTGATTTAAAACTTCAGCTACTTTCAAGGTATGCTTATTTGAACGCTCATTTGAAATATTTAAATGAAGCATATAAATATCGTGCGTAGGATGATGTTAATGACACCTAAATTAGACAGTGGCTGCCCTTAAACAGTTCAAGCTTATTCTCTCAGCTTATTTTCTCACACTTCGGGGTGAGACTTTGCACTTATTAATATTTATAGTTTAAGCCTTATTTAATCCACTGTAATTTATAATGTATCACAATGGCATGCACAGAAATACGTGATTTAATTTAATAATATGTTTATCTTTTTTTTAAACTGTTACGTGTTGTCAGTTGCATCATACATATGGCAGATGGAGATATCTAACCATCCACATACTTGAATGTTGGAATTAACTAAATTAAATTGGAATTGGATGCGTATACTGATTGATAAAAAATGGCAAACACATTTCGCTAAAGGATAATCGTCAATTAACGGCTTTAAGTATCTTAACTTTGCTTCCACTGTCAATCTGTTTGCTATATATATACAGTACAATGTTCAATGCATTAACATCTTACCTATTATAATAAATATTCAAACGGCGTTTTATATTTTACAGTTGTATGTAATATGATATATGATAGTATTCAGTATAATAAAGTATCAAATTTTATTATCTGTAAAACATCAACCATGACTGTATCTATTTAGTATTTGATCGTTTTATTCAGCGTATTAAGGTAAAGGTTTGGGTTTGATCAAAACAATATTCTCATTTCTAAATAAAACGACACGTTTTTCATTTGATGCGTCTCATGTTTTCGTGTCTTTATTCTAAATTAGTCGACAACAATAACATTGGATAATTGGTTATAACAAAAACATGCCTATATAACTTCAAAGTATGATATATTTGTAAAACGTTTAAGCGATTATATGTGTCACCATGATAACAAAAATATTTTGTTTATACCTAATGATAAAATATGACATTTCTGCAGTGAAATAACAGCAGTGAAAATAACAAAATTGTTCTTTTCACCGGTGAAAAGAACAAATTTTCGGAATTCTTTTTTCTATTTTAGATTATCATATCAAGATGTACTTCCCTTTTTTATATCCTTATTTATATTTTTTTCTATGATCACGAGTGAACTAAAATCGATATTCCACCGAATCCAACTTTTAATTTTATGCTTTTTTAACCGTTTATTTACATTGTAAAAGAGTTTAACTGAAGAGTTTTCCTGGAATAATGACGTCATTTCGTCAACAAAATTACGTCATTTCTTAAACGAAATGACGTCATTTCAATGTATTGAGGCACGCCACGGGAGAGAGGGTCACTTTTCAGCGAAAGGAAAATTATTATTAATTATTTTCTTGAAAAAGGGGCATAAAAGAAACAGAAAATTTGTTCATGTCAGTGTAAAATCGTTTGTTATTTCACTCGTGATCATAGAAAAATAATATTTTTACTCGTGGCTGCGCCAATCGTGAACATATATTGTCTATGATATTTCGTGAAATAACAAACGATCTTACACTGACATGAACAAATATCCTCTATTTCTTTTCTAAAATAACAATTGTAACGTACGCCAATGTATTTTTCGAACAAGTGTTTGAAAACTGGTAGTCTATGAAAAACGGATGTTCAAGTCTATTTGAGTTATGCAAGTATTGCATCAGTCAAACCTACCTGAAAGGGGACGACCCTACATGATAATTCTGGTGAGTCAACAAAATTATGTCCTATGACGGCCGTCTGTGCGCATGCTCGTTCTGACAGGTCACACAGCCCTTTGTCAGGAATGCCGATCAATATCGGTGCACCATCAGCATATATGGCTCAGTCTTCTCCTATGTAGCCTTTGTTGCAGCGGCATGTTCCTGTCATATTTGCAAAATAAATATTAGCGACATGGCCAAACAAGCTTACATATGCAATAACATGTTGCGGTGCATTATTCTTGTGTACCGAATTAAAAGAATGTAAAGCATATAACAACTCCAAAGTTTCTACCGAAAGGTGTATCCGTCTCAACAATTTAATACTGTGATGAACACGTAGTTTCATGCAAAGAAAATAATATGAAGAGTATGGAGTTAATATCGTTTTAACAAACTATAGATTAATTTGCTAAAAAGTCAAGGGCAGTAAACATATTACTAATGTTATATAGTGATACGTACATGTATGTATATTGTTCCGATGCAAATACCTAATACGTCTTGAAAACCTACCATTAACACATTGACCATTGTTAGAACAGTCGTTGGGGCATGTAACCTCATTGATACGTTTAAACAATTCCGGAGTAAAAACGAAACTCGTTGAAGGAGGTCCGTGTGTGGTGTGTGTTATGTTTGCCGTCGTGTTTAAGTAGGTAACATTCACGCGTGCCAGTACCTCTGCAGGGATGGGTTGATTGAATTCCACAATTTTCGAGCAGGTTTTCTGTATACCTCCTACATGTATTGCAGTCCATTCCATAGTGTTTGACGCCTAAAAATAAAAGAAATTATTGTAGACGGACACGTGTAATAGATTTTATTTTATTTTTGTAAAGCGAGTACTAAAATATAAATAAATTAAAAGTTCAGCTCTATGCAGGAGATACATCTGATTATAGTGAGGGGCCCTTTATTTATGACAAGTGACTAAATGTACTACAGTCTGACACAGGACAAAAGCACAAAAGCTTCTTTAAGTGCAATTGCATACACATTTCAATATCAGCTAATAGCTTACCATTGCATCTCAGGCACAATTCTCAATGTACGGCGTGATATCAAGTCCTGGAAGACCCAAATACATCTGGACACTGGTTGTGTTCATCTCATCTGCACACTGCCGCCTAGCGGACGCGAGGTCAAGAACCGTTGCTGCACGCCGATAGCGACCTTTGTATGTCTGAATTTAAATTATAACGTCTCTTTATCTGTTCAGATACTTTGTGAAGGGAAAAAGCTATTGTTCTGTCGATACTAATGCTAGTGTTTTAGTTTTTGTAATAGGGTTAAAAGATCTACAATAACTGTTCCAGATACGATTTTATTTATTTCATTATAAATGTATACACATTTTAATTGATATTGCATACCCGTATAAGATAACGGCATCGTAACACTTATCATCATTTACTTAATTGTCTTACCATCATGATAAAGGACACTTTTATTGTTACATGAAAGTGATTAATCTGAAAGCTATTCTGACTTCAACAATAAGAAATCAGTCCTAATTGTACGTGCTATACGATGTAATATAGACCAGTTGTAATTGTTGTTAATATTTCAAGGCATTGAGAAGTTATACGGGGAAAAATCCATATTTAACTTTAAATTTGTATATAATGACATTCGAATTGAAAGCAAACGTTATGGAACATAAATTTAACTGTTTTACTAAAATATGCTGCAGTTAGATAATTGAGATATTAGTATGAACTTGACACCATTTTAAGATTTGTTGAATTATTTTGAAATCCTCAAATACATATGATAGTCAAAGTAAGTGTAAAATATTACTTTTTTGGACAACCGAAGATGCTCATAATGGCCTGATGAAGAAAGTTTAGGTACAAGTAGCGTTGTATTGTAATTTATATTAGTAATGATTTTGAGAAGATGAACAAAAACAAAATCTCATAGAATTTGTCGCTTCGTTCTATATGCACTTTTGTGACTTCAATTAACATTTCTAATAAATCTAAATGTTTAAGCATCATTAACAACACACTAAGAAAAACCTGCATTTCATGTAAAACGGTTTTACTCAAGTCCAAAATTATCCATTAAGGAATTTGTATATTTTTTGAGTATTTTAGGACGGCAAACACTTGTTTTTCAATTTTGAACTGTTAAGAGTTCAGAACAACAAGTGTCCAGCTATTCAGTGAGGTGCCAACGATTAGCTCACCTACTCTATATGTTTTATGTATTGCGATCTCTCGCCCTCAGTCAATCAAAAATATACTTTGTTCGAGCATGTTCATTGCTGTATCGATAGTTCTAAGAGATTTTAGACACCCGCTAATGCCCTTAATCTCTGCATCCCTTTTCTTTGTTTCTATTTCCTAATTTGCTCGAACGTAAATGTCATACATTTCCGAACTACTGATAATAGTATATTTGTGTCCATCGTTGAGTAATTCATTTTTTTTTTGCAACGGCATGGCATAATGTGTGTTTTATTTACAATTGATGGGAAATGTCTTCTACAAGGATCACCGTGCAGCACATGATTCACTTGAAATTATACATTTTGTAATTAAAATCGAAAATAATTGTCATCAGAAACTAAGTTATTATCAAATCGCATATTGTTATGATATTTACATTCGACAGGAAGCTAAAGATAATAAGACCTAAACGCAATTATATTTAATTTTCTAGATGATAACTGAGGGTAGTTTGTAAATGGAATCACCGCTTAGTGATATGTAACCAATGTATAATAAGGATACAATAGAGGAAGTATTTTCTCCAATAAATGATACTAATTTATAAGCTTGAAGAGCTGTTCATTTTGGCACATAATAAAATATGCTTATATTAAATTTAAAGGTCTGGTGTTAATGGAAACCACACAAAAACACAACTATTATTGGATGAACATTTTTTGGTTCTATTTTTAATTTATTGATTTAAAATGACAGTTATTTCGGTCAACTCGTTATGTTCCTTCTCTAACACCATGGGGGTTAAACGTTAACTAAACAGATTAACAAATATATCGATCAAAGCTGTTAAAATTTGCATTGTTGTTGAGAATAAAATGCATAGTTTTGTGTTTTTTTTTTACAGATTACCGATAAAACATCGTTAAAGCGAACCCTAACAAGTACAATTGGAAGGTCGCTTTAGAAATAGTATTATTTATATTGTTGATGTCATTTTAAATGTTGTTTCTCTGAAAGCTTGAATATATAAGAACGATAAGAACGCAACATTATTTAATAATAGACATACTTGGATGTAACACATCCCCGCTAAGAGTTTAGGTCCCAGATAAATGATTTTATCTTCAAATATATTAGAACGATAAATGTAAAGATGGTCGCATTTCTAAGTTCCCTTGCACCGTGATTATTTCAATCTAGTTTAATTCGCCAAGTATGTATATGACTCCAGCAGTCGTTAAAACACCAACTCGAAATTTAAGAAGCGCGTGAGCGACTACACTAGCATAATGTCTTAAAATCTTTCATTGTGCGTGTTCATGAAATATTGAACGTAAATATAAGATGGAATATTAAAGTAATGTGCACGAACCTGGAACGGTTCAGAGTCAAATACATAATCCGGTTCCATTTCATTACTGCGATGTATGTCTCTTTTCCTTCTGTCAGTTCAACACATGTCATGGTTGATTTCCTTGTAGGTGTTCAGTTTACAAGACTTCATACGTGAAACGTCACATGTCACATCTTCACTGTACTGATACCCAAAGAATAATTGCAAGCGCATGTACAAATAATCAATTCTTCATTCCAGTGCGCCGAAGAACGTCTATATGCGTCGTCAAATAAACTGTTTGCCGCTTTCAACCTAAACCAAGCATTATAAAGCTTATTAATAAAAACCTCAGTTTGCCCTATGTTTCGTTTTAATATCGTGTTCTATTTACTATTTAATTATGTGCCAAAACGTTCAAGTACACATACTTACCTCCAGCAAAGATTATGATTTGAATGACTCTCATGACAATCAGAAGGATTATTCCAATCGTTTGACGCATAACCATCGAAGCTGCCGCAAAGCCCATCAGTGTTTCGGTAGTCATGAAGACCGGGTGTGATATCAATCTCCAGGAAATTGTACCACGTACTTCGTACATGTACTTGAACTTTTGCAACAGTTGGAAGAAATATTTAAACGATTTATGTTGAATTTAGCTGTTATCAAAACGCGTTAATCTAAAACCGTCATGATTCGCAAATACAACATTTTTTAAATTTTGTTGTCGCTTTTAAACTAACTTATTCATTAAATATCTTCAGACATTACTTGTTTTGTAAGGACAGTATTTCAAACGCGTCTTTTTGAATGAATGCCGTTGGGATTAAATTAAATCCGTTCTTAGGTGCACATAACTGTTTATACAAACACAATAAATTACAATGTGATACGTTATGGCGTCGACTCAAAAACACGCTATAAAATGTCATCCGAATGAAAATTTGTATGCATACCTCAAAGTCTCGACCATCAGACTAAGTCTGAATTTTGTGTGACAATACGGCATCTTCACACAATATTAATTTAGTTATGCTCTCATAAAGGTTTATTATGAAGACATCCCTGCCAGAGCGTATCGCAACAGCTTTGTTACAGTACGGGCCACCTGTAGACGGGTTATAGTTCGGACATTTGTCGTGTTTTGTATGTATCTATAATAAAAAAAAAAACATATGTCATTGTTGTTAAATATAATATAAGACCAAATAAACTGCTATTTCAACTTATAACTGACATTCAATGAATTCGAAACATATAACATAACAACACATACTGACATTCGCGAGTAGCATTTCACTTTTAGAAGATGTGTTCTTACTTCTGTATTAAAGGCCCTGTTTCTATAAAGCAAAAAAATCCCAGGGACTTGATTCTCACATGTTCCGCTGGAATAAAACGAATATAATTTTAGTTAAACAGTTCTTGATAACGCATACTTGGAGAATTCATTTCATATTAAAACATTTGTTTACGTCATAATTGGCTGAAGACAGAAATGACCATAGCTAAAACGTATGGTTGTTCAAAGGATTTCGTATGTGGATCGCTATGCGCGTAAAAGAGTGCTGACGATAGCTTCTAATTATCAATGCTAGCATATACATGAAGAAAAAAAAACATTACAGAAGAAACTTGATCTCAAAAACATGCATTTGATAACTTTTAAAAATGATGAATATACCAAACAAACAAAGAACAATGCAGTACATGTATATATAAAACATGAGACCTAATGAACAACATACAGGCCATATTCCTCGCATTTTCGGACAAAGTAAAATGTGTCTGCCCAAACAATGCCTAAAAAAACACAATAAGTTAAATATAAGGTCATTTAATACATAAAAAATAAATAAAATTTATAAAAGTTATATGAGTTTCCCGAATAGGTTCCAGCCAGTACCCGCTAAACATGTCGTGAACTTTGAACGTCCGTGTGCGCAGTAATGTATTTTATTCCAACCGAATATCGGCGGAGACCGCTGACGCTCCTATATGTGTTATATCGGTGACATTCTTAACCGTGTTTATTTCTGAAGTGTTGAATCTGATTCCGCAGGGAGTCGATTCTGCATTAACCTGAGCGATGCTCCCTATTTGGCAATCATGTTCTTTGGGAATCTGTATATTAACATCCAGAAAGCATGCCGGGGAGTCTTTGGACACATAAATGGTACCGTTAACTCAAGACTAATAACCGCGTGGTCGATGTCTTTCAATTGCAGTTGACTGGCTGAATGGATCAGCAACACCAAAGCTTAAATGTCAATGCGTCAAGGATTTTCAAATGCAAAATGTATGCACATCACGCGTATTTTCACTGCGCCCTTTGTTTTCGTATATTGTTTCTGTGCTGCATTGGTTGTTTGCAATAGTGCCTTTTAAAGTTTATACATTCAGAATTGAACAATCGTTCATACTAAATTGGTTTAAAGAGATGTTTCGAAATTACGAAATCTTTTATATTAATATTGCTTAAGCTGTTTCGTTACAAGATTACTACAAAAACGATCACTTTAAACATTTTTGAAAGTGATACCGAGCGCAAACACAACCCCAAAGTATTCCAAAATGTGCTTAAACACTTGATTAAAAGTATTGTATTTCATGGATGAACCTTTATGCCACAAAACTGACGCTGACTCTGCTTTGGTGAACTGTATCTTCCAACTTTTGATTTCTGTACCTTCACTGTGCACATTATCTACAACAAAACACATTATCTACAACAAAACACGCGTATGTGTATTTAGAATAATGCAGATTTATCCTGCTTGAACGTAACTGTGAATACAAATTGCAATTTCATTTAAAAGACAAGAAACATGGCAAGGCAGCGAAACCGGGTGTTCAACGTTTAATATATTGATGGAAAATCAGTTTTCGTATTTAAAGTATAAATAACATTGACTTTTATCCAGCTGATCGACAATATTATCACAAACTATGTATGCTTGTAAACTACCAACAAACACTTTTTGTGAACAATTGCCAAATAAAAAATGAAGTTATTTTGAGAAAACGGTTTTTATATTTTTAGAAAAAGTGACCTTGATATTTACCCCTTATGTTTCCCTTGTATGCTCATGCTAAATATACAAAAAGCTACCGTCACACACAATGTCTCATCTCTCCATCCAAACTCTAGTTATTAAGCAAATACCGTTTTTAACAGTGAACTTGACCTTAAACCAACTGGCCGCAAATATGCTCTCATGGTTGGTCTGGATAAAAGTTATTTACCCAAAACCGATTTTTTTAGCAGCAGTGACTTGTTCTTAAACTGACTTGCACAAAATAGAATCCCGATGTTAGTCTGTCTGTAATCTACCAAAATTCACAATTTAAATACAATACCTCAATTATAACTCAAGTTATTGAGAATAGGCCATTTTTCTTTTTAACGTATTAATAAACTTGACCTTTACCCGCCATGCGCCATATAAAATCGCTAAATCTTCATGAAAGAGTGTTATATGCTAAATTGTATTAAGACTTATCAATACAAACTAGAGTCATTGACCGGAAATTAATTGTCTGTTGTTTTTCTATTTCGTCATTAAAGCGACATTTGCCTTGACCTGACATTACCCATGTGCAATTCTAAGATAGGTTTTTTCTTCTCACAAAGTTTCATTGCAATTTATCCATCCAAACAAGTTATTAAGCGGAAATTGTTTGTACATTTTTAGTAAACAATTACATTGACCTTGCACCGATACGTCCCAAATACAACCCCACACAAGATCTCAATGCAAGCTTGCTTTATCAAAACAAAATATATAAATCGGAAACCACCTATTGGCTGTTTTTTATAAGTGCTGTAACAGTGTCATTTACCTTGATCCGACTGGCTCCAAATGCAATACAAAGCTAGGTCTCAATGTAAGCTGCTAAGGAACTATCTCAATCCAAACTAAAGTTATTGCACGAAAAGTGGTAGTTTTTTCTACTTTCAGCAATTGTGACATTGACCAAATACAGTATCAAGCTATGTTTTCATGCAAGCTAGCTATGTACCGAGTTTCACTTTCATTAAAATCGATAGAGTTATCGACCGGAACATCTATGTTGGACGCCGCCCACTACAAACCCCATGCTTATAACCAGGATGTTTAGCTTTGTTGAAAATCTGGTTTGAAAGAGTATTTCTCATTAAACATAGATATTGCTCCATTACTCAACGTGTTATTGTGTTTAATCGTTAGAAGAACACTATTGTTTAAGAAAACGACATTATTAAACTATTTGGATCGTTTGCATTTCATGCGGAAAAAAATCATTTTTGTATGCTAAACTAGAAATATATCGCATTCAATAACATGTACTTTTAACATTTCAAACCTCAAATCCTAATTTGTTTATTCCTTGTGTCGATAGATGCAGCTCTGTCAATTTTCTAGCACTTTCATAAACAGTATTTGACTGTTTTTTCGCTGTACCCGAACTCACCTGCCATACTTTTCCAGATGTGTCACTTATTGCCCATTCAACAGTAAACAGTAAATCTCGGTCACCCGGTTTTTCCGTAAAAACGCAGAAATACGTTTTAATTTTCCGAGGACTTCGATGGAGTTTTATACACAGCTATAATAACTAACTAAAATACATGTCAAAATAAAAGCGCATTTATTTAATACAAAAACTAATACATTGCAATATTATTAATTTAGAATAAATTATAGTCAAAATGTTGGCATATGAAACTGAATACCATTCATCCACAAAGGAATGTACCAATCTGTGGCCAAATACTGGTCACACAATTTGCTATAAAGTGGTATGTCGCCGGACAAACATTTTTGATTTCTGGACCCGATGTTTCAAGACGAGAATGGGTTGTGCTTGGATCAGGAACTAAACATAAACAAGGTTAACATCTTTATACGATACGACCATTCTCTTAAATCATTAATTTTTATCGACATGACATTTCGTGTTTTTGTCCAAAAATGGACACGTTAATCCGTGGATTTCTGATTTAAAACAAAAATAAAAAACATTGCGTAAGTCTTTTTCCGATGTGTTTGTGTTAAATTGGTGGATCGGTCATTACACGAAAACAACAACAATTTATGTCCCACGAATAATACTGATTTTACAGTATCAATTGTTTGCTTTTCATAAATGATTGAAACTCTAAAGAATACATTTGAAAACTCAAGTACACGATCATTTATAAAACGAGAACACAGAACTTCATTACACAACAGCTGGAATTACCAAAGGTGTGATGTCAACGTTTTGGTGGCTTAATCCAGATAACTTGATTTTGAACGTCCCACTATGTGCTGATTTATTAATACAATATTGAACTGATAATACAATTGAAAGTTTAATAATTGTTACTTTGTTCATTATGTTTTGGCAGACACGATTATTGTTTTAAACGAAATACAATAAAGCATAACATAATAAGATACTTAATACAATTCGTACCTGTGAAGACTCCGACGAAAAAAAGAAAAACAGAACCATGTTCGAAATACGTCCATTTTGAAATACGGTTTCTTAACGTCTGTCTAGATCATTGCGTTCCTTTCATCGCCCTGTCATTCGCACATTAGATAACGGAAATAAGCGTAATCAATATAAGCAGGAACCAGGAAGCATTAACTTGTCAAAATTGATTTTTATAATTAATTTAATCAGTTTTTTTCCACAAAAAGCAACTCACCGCTTGGATAAGGTTCCGTGTTTATCAGTATGACATAACAACCATTACAGACGATTGCCCTTCGACAGCGGTCTCTGAATGACGCATGCTTTTTGTGATAATTGCATAGAAACAGCGCTCTTGATATGGTATTTTAGAATTTCGTACTTGTAACGGCGTATATTGTTTTCTGAATACGTAATATTATTTAAGGGACACACAATTTTAACTAAAGTCATTAATCTTAAAACAAGACCCCTTTATAACATTTAATATTCTAGCTAACATTAGTCATTATTTATTTCACCAGTCTGCTTCGTGTATTTATGATTCTTTTAGTTTATGGTTTTAGTGTATGTATTGCCCTGTATTGTTCAGCCGAAGATTCACAAGCTTTAAAAACTTTTGAACGGTATTATTTTTCTATCACAATTTGTTGTGCAAAAACCATGCTTAGAAGGAAATGGGCGAATGAATAAGGTCTCGGACGTGAATAACGAGTGATTTTATTGCACATATTTGTTCTTTAACCGTTGGTGTTTCGACAACACACATTGGTTAATTTTTGTTTTATTTCGATTTTTCGACGGACTACGCCTGTTTGATATACATATCCCATGGTAATAATATTTTATCAGTAATACATCATTCTGCAAAATGTAGTCACGCTGTGAATAATGTCAGCTTCATTGATAGAAAAAAACGTATTTTAGGCGAAGTCCATAGATGTTACATGGAAATTAAGATGGTAACACAATAACTAAAATTACATGTTAAATATTTAGATTGTGTATATAATTAATTATAACATATATTATTAAATATTTGTTTATGTATAATTAAAAACGTCAGGAAATACTTCCAGTAAGCTAACCACGTGCATGCTATAGCAAATATTCTGTGCTTTCTCCAGAACTGCTTTCAACCCATAAGGCATTGCTAAGGATTATAGCAGAGCAGTTTTACCTTGAAACTTAACAATGAATGATAACAATGACAGCTGTTTCAGATTCACATCGATCAACAGCCTTTCTATCCGCTGTCAAATACCAAAGAAGAAGTAAGAGACTGCGTTAAGAACTGGTGTCAAAAGAACTAAACATATGGACAGCACGCATACTGTTTGTTCTCTTCATAATTCAACAGTTTTTCAAACAGAGTGGGACGTAAAATCAAATTGGCCTCATCTTATTTGTAATAAAAGCGCAAATTTGTTTAGTCCATTACATTTCAATCATATTGCTTGTGGTCTCTGATTGGTTTTGGTTAAATAGAGTGTTTGTTTTGATCAGATGGCTGCTTTCAAATAAGTTAAACTTGCAAACAAATTCGTATACAACCAAAGCAAGACAACATAATAATTTTTAATAATCCGAAATGTAATGGTTATTTAACGAGTAAAAATAATTTTGGTTGCATTCATTTCATTATAAACCCTATGGTCAAATATCAAACATATATTAAATATCATTAAAGCGCTATCGCGCATAATGGAGTTTTCAGTTTGACCCTAACGTTCACGATGGCCTTAACGAAACCACAATTGAATTCAATATTTGAATGATGAATGTTCCTTTTTTCTACACAGAGCTCAATCAGAAACATGATCTGAACAATTGTATAGTCTGTGACATTAATCCAATAAATGTGTTTACATCAATTTACATTATGACGTTTATTTTTTTGCTAGAAAACATGTTCATCAATTGAAGAGAGAGATATCAGCGGGATTATAAATGATATGCAAATCGTGTATGCACGTACAAACAGTACATTATATATAATATGATATGAACATTTTGAAGTATTATTATGGTCCTTTTTTCAAATAAATATTATCTACTTCAATTTTCATTAATTATCCAGGTTTAAGAATGTTATCTTGAAATATAAAAGCATAACTGTCGCACCATTGTTCTGTATATATTTTGATATGCAGCGTTTAAAGTGGTATGAATACAACTCAAATATATTTTTCCTTTTTAAAGACACTCTGATATTACCTTCCCTTAATATGTGTTGTATTTAGCACATGACTAAAATCGTCTCTTTCTACAAGCTGCGATATCCTATGGTCAAACTGCGAAACTGTTTTCGACGTCTTTCGATTTTCAGGTATTAAAGCATTAATAGTCTTAAATGAGTCGTTTTACTATAGTTGGCCAATATGTCCACGTGGTTATATATCCCTATTTTTTATTCCTAGCTTTTTATGCCCCCTTCTTCGGAGAAGAGGGGGTATATTGTTTCTTGCCTGTCTGTCTGTCATTGTGTCACTCTGTGTGTCTGTCCCATAACTTTAACCTTGGTTAAATTTTGATCATACCTTTTGCAATATTGAAGATAGCAACTTGATATTTGGCATGCATGTGTATCTCATGGAGCTGCACATTTTGAGTGGTGAAAGGTCAAGGTCATCCTTCAAGGTCAAAGGTCAAAAACAAAATCCAGGGGAAGTTATAAGCTTTGAAGGGAGATAATTTCCATGGATGCATACGTTTAATGTTAGTTGTAAGATATCGCTGCAAACGTATATAAAAGCCCCAATTGTTGATCGATATTGCGTTATGTCAATCATCTATTTAGGTAAACATACACACTAAGTAAAACTATCAAAATAATGGGGACATTTAAATAAGAGCAAGAGACCGGGTGTGGGAAAACAACACAAGTGGAGCAATCTGGTAAATTAAGCATTACAAAAAAGAAGCCAATTAAAGCTAATTTGCATAGCAGATCAAAAAGAATAGACGTAAAAAATATATATAAAAAATACAATAAATACAATTGAACATTTTCAATTAGTTCTAACGGACAAGACAATCAAAAGACGTTCATGTTAAAAACAAACTACAACAACGCAATCATCTACGATGGAAAACTTCCATAAAGTACTTCGAATTATATTCTGAATCGTGCAGATCCTGAAGAAGCGTATTTTCATTGTCAAACCACAGGGGTAATAATAGCCAATCCGTGCTTTACTTTAAATCATCGGTATCTGAGTGTTTAAACAAACAATTTCTCCATAGACATTCGGAATAAAAACTGTAGGTGCAGTTAGTTTTACAGGTAGTACACAATGATTGCAATAGCGGTAAACCTGGTGCGTGCGACCGACAGATTACAACGCGCAGACAAATTTCGAATTTGAGTACGAAAGCCCCAATGTTACTGAATGGACAAAAAAGTTTTGATAAATACAGTGCTGTTCAGAGCCTCTGGCTATTATTGTTAACACACACACGCAGTCATCCGGTTAAATGGCCGATAATCAGTCGTGTTTAACCGAATAATTTGTGTACTTAACATTGCATTATGACGGAAATTTAAAGCGCTTACATGACTTGTCGTGTTTGTAGATGGATTCAATAGTTGATTGCATAAAATACATAAATATTATACTTAAAAAGTGTTTAAATAATTAATTATAGGGAAAATTGCTAATTAATAATGGAAATAAGTGGTCTTCATAAAACCAGGACGATATATTTGAGTAATTTACTGCGTACTTAGGACAGGGTTAATAAGTAGCACGATCGAGCAGTAATGTTAACATGTTGAAGTCAAAAATAAGTTCGTCATTGAATAACACGTTCGGTACCCAGATGGGGGTATGTGATGGTTTATGGAAGAGCCGGGGGAGGATACGACGGTTCCACATCATTGCGGATGGCACCAATGGCATCGAGGTTATTGATCTGGACTTTCCGTTCATTGCCTTTCAGCACCATTAACCCGTAGATGTAACCACCAGCAACCCAGGTCGATGCAAGTTTGTGGTCGCGTTAAAGTGCACGGGCTTCAAAGGACAGTTGCAAGCGGAACGGCGTAAGAGAGTTGTAGTAAAACAGGTAGTAACCTACCTGCAAATAAAGATGTCTCTGTGCCAAAGGATCCCTCAGGAAACGTTATGAAGACACAAATACACAGGATTACACGGATACGAAATAGACGTCTGTCTTTAAGAATGGCTGCTGTAAGACTAACAATTATGCATGCCATTTCTTAGTTACTCGATTTCAAGCAACCAAACTGTTCCGGTTACACACCAGTAAATTTCACCACACTCCTCCCCATTTTATCTAACGGGGAAGAGACATAGGGGCCTTTTTCAGTCTTCAATTTCAACACTTGTTTACTTCGTAAAAAGTTTGCCCTAAATTTATAACATTCCGGGTTCAAGCAATACATTATTACATACTTAACTCTGTTGCACTCCACAGTTATTGTTCGCGAGCACAATTTATCTCTTCATTTTAACCCTATGAGGATTGGTCAATTTGGCCCAGCATATATTCCAGTTTAGACTATTTTCCATAACAACGATTATTCACGCACTCTTTAACTTAAATACGAACAATACGAACACCACTTCTGATAATGTTTCGAGTTCCTTAATCTTATATTTAACAACTAAGTCCTTCTAAATTTTTACTTTAGTTCAAGGTAAAACTGGAAACACTTTATACACTCAAGATTTTCCTTTTTGTTCACATTATAGTCCGAAAACTTACGAGATTTTCAAATTCATTTATAGTCAAAACGGATGACATTAAAACACTTATCCTCCAAAAGTTTACAGTCCAAACAATTGACTCGCATTTCTTCGCGTCAGCTGGCATACTTCTTTTACGTCACTTCTTCGGTATGACGCTTTTATCCCCTAAAAAGGATGGAGTACAAATCCAAGCCCCAGCTGGACGGAAATACGGGGAATCCGTCTCTATTAGTAACCGGTTTGCCGGGACCATCCTGACTGCCTGTTTCTGTGACTCTGGGCCTGTCCAGAATAGCTAAAATAGCAGTTGTGGAACGCTTTACACCAGCTAATAACTACTTCCTGTGCGCCGGTGAAACAGTGCAACACAACCTATTGAGTCCGAGCCACATTCTTCTCCATAAGCTCCAAGCACTCCAGATATAAGATGCCGGACTGCCGATCTTCCGCATCCCGGATGTGCAGAACTACGTGCTGACAAGGAGATGACAGCTCCAATATTCTGATCAATACTTTCTCCTGCACTTCCCAGGTCTCGCGTGGCTCTGTATGGTCCAACCCCACTTCTCCCAACGCCACTACTCTCTCGCTTCTTAGGAGGTGTTTCAAGCTCGGAGTTCAACCGTGTCGCTTTCCGGGGATGCAAGCCTTCAGCGGCACCAAACCCAGTCTAAACCGGGAAAGATGTCGGGGAGGTCTCGGGGTAACAATAGATGATGACTCCTCCAACCACATCCACTTCCACTTGCGTACTCGTACCCACATAAGCATCCAGAAGTGTCCGGACGTCAGAGGTATGTGATATTCACAATTTCCCTAGGGAACGGTCTAGATGGAACAGGGAATCGAAAGCGGGTATTTTCACTACTTCCGATCGCGCCAGTTTTTGAGACGACGTGTCTCTGTTCCCCCTGGCCAACAAGAGACTCGTCTGTCCAGAAGCTTATAAGTACTCCTGTACAAACATGCATTGTTTGTTGGGACCAGCATGAGCCGGTTCACTCCTTGAATGTACATCCCCAGCCACAACCGGGGTTGTAGAGGTGCTTTGATTATCCAAGTTGAAAAATCGGACTTGTCTCTCCCGTGGAAGATGTTTCAGACGACCGACAAGAATGCGCCAATGAGCATACAGGGCGAATTCAATTGCTGGATGTTGAAGTCCACATCCGGCCATCTTGCTTGACGGGCGAACGAGGACAACCATTGAACGTCTCCTTCGGATAAAGCTACTTCTGGGTTAATGCCCAAATCATCACTCCGGGCAAAATCCAGAAGAATGCCTAGCCTATCGGTCTCATCTAACTCCAAGACTAACCATCTGCGCACTCGCATTCGGGGTTCTTGCCAAGTTGGGTCCGCCAAATTAGCGAGTTGAAACCGCTGGGGAAGATGTGTAGCAAAGACATGTCGACTCAAATGACGGGACTCAGATGCACATCCCATCAGAGGACACCGGGACGTCCGTTTCTTCTGAGAAGTCTTTTCTGTGCAGCTTCCCAGCCTGTCCCAAACAGATGTTTTAAGCACCTTTCTTGCCGGATAACGCAGCTCTTGCACGGGTTCTTTCCTCATTTGGTGACTTCGTTTCCTTTGTGAACTATTGGTAAATACTTGTGTTGTAATCACGGATGTTGCTAGATTCCCAGCTTTGGCCGGGACCCTAGTTATTCCAGTATTAGAGACTCCAACCATTGCCGGAGTCCCCTCCACCGGAGCCTGTTCTTCTGTTTCCGAGTTGCTAGAAACAGAAATTACTAAAGTCTTGATCGGCGGGACATTTTCACACTGCCCCACTTCATCAACGACGAAGAACTGTCCCACTTCATCCAACGCCGTGAAGAAAGATGAAGGTAATGGGTCAACTTCTTTCGGCGCCATAACCGAAAATACTTCGGTTTCCATAGGCAGATCTACGTCGTCCGCTGAAGTCCTTTCCATCTTTATCTCTCCCAGCGAAACAGTTGCCGGGACATAAGATGCCGTAGCGGGTAAGGCATAAAAATCGGACTGTAAACCCGCGAAGATACTCGGTCGTCCAGCTGCTTGAAGTACGTGATCACCTCTTGGTTGCGCATTCAGCGACACGCCTAGGCCCAATTTCTTGGCCACTTGCTTTCCGAATGCTTTCGCAACAAAGTCCTTAGAGCAAATGACATCCGCTCGGTAGCGAAGATCAGAAACGAAGCGGTTCTTCCGTTGCTTCACTGCAATGTCATTTTGACATTTACGGAGCTCCTGAAGCTGGTCTCGTCCTAACCTTGAGGAATGGACTTGTCCCAGGGCCTGCACCAGCTCTCTCGCCGTGCCATACAAGAGTCTGCCTTCCAAGTTGGCCAGTTCTACTTCCTGTATCACCCGGGCCGTCTTCTCCATGAACTCCCTCCACCCTCGTTTGGGACTATCGGTTGCGGAGCCGGAGTCAGACATGCTTAAAATAAAATGTGAAATAAATGTGTAAGCATTTCAGCCACTGAGTTACTTTTTTAACAATTTGGACACTTTATACTTATTTATCCTCACACCTTCCTCCTCACTCACATTCACACATCTCCCGTGAAACCATTCATTACATCAATCACACGCAATCATAAAAGAACCATCATCTGGCTGTCTACACAGCAATATAAGGTTTCGTCACTGTCTACACCTAATTGTCCAGTCAGTCGGTCAATTTCTTGACTTGCCCATTTTGGGAGATTAGTTTCTTTACAGATTTTTAAACAATCATGATTCACTGTCTTTACCACATTCTCATGCCTTATTCTGTAAAGATATGGGGATATTTGCTGCGTCACCATCCCTGGTCCGTCCCATTTAAACGATATTTTGTAACATTTCCCTTTCTTGTGTGCGGTATCCAGCATATAAACCGGATCACCCACCTTGTGAGCTTTGCTGTTAAGCCTGAGATGATAATCTCTTTTCCTTGTTTTCTGCGTTACCTTTAGTGTTTTTCGTGCCTGGTCATGAGCGTCTTTCATAGCATCCTCCAATTGGGACACGTACTCAAATTCCGCTGAAAATTTGATCTTCTGTGATGGAAATACTAGATCGGCCGGGTTATACACTTCTCTTCCTAACATAATTTTGTTTGGAGTAAACACAGAACTCCGATTTACAGAGGAGCGCAGCGCACCTGCTATCTGAGGTAGATAAACATCCCAAGAGTCTTGACGTTTTGCTGCAAAACACCGTACGGCCTCCATTAACGTTCGATTAAAACGCTTCACTTGGCCATTCGCAGAAGGGCGGTAAGGGGTAGTCCGTTTTTTATGTATTCCTAGAAGGCTGCACACTTTCTTAACAGTTTACTTTCAAAATGTGTGCCCCTATCTGTGAATATCTCAAGCGGAATACCAAACCGGGAAAAGAATTGATTCACCATTGCTTCAGCTGTAACTTCGGCAGATAGTGACGGTAGCCGATTACATACAACCCATTTTATAAATTGGTCTACCATCATTAAACAATATTCATTGCCTCGTTGTGTTTTTGGCAACGGCCCCATAAAGTCCAAGTGAACTCTTTCCATAGGAACCCCAGAATGATAAATTTGCATTTCCCTATTTAGCTGTTCGATTCGGCATCTTACTGCGAGCGCAATCAGAACAGTTCTCAATGTAACGTGCGATGTCCTTAGCCATTCCCTTCCAGTAGTATTTTTCTTGTATTTTCCTTTTTTCCGGTCGATACCCTGATGACCAGCTAACGGGATACCATGATGGTACCTCAAAACCGGTGCCCGGAAACTCCCTGGCACCAGCAACTGTTCCAGACCGCTCTCCGGATCAAGCTGATAGATTAATCCATCTTTCAATTTGAAGCATGTCCGGTTAATCCAATAAAACTTCTCTGTAGCACTAGCTTAAAGCAATTCCCCCTCTGATGGAATTACTTGGGTAATCAGCCAGCTGTACAACAATTTGAATTCATCTTCCATGACTTGACCTTCACAAAACTCGGTTTCGGTTATTCGGCTCAGTTTCTCTTCCCTGACAATGTTTATAACCTCCCCCGTATTGACTATACCCGGATCCCATACTTCCAGTGTCTTTTCAAGCCCTTTGGCCCTTGATTTTGCCAAGGGGACCACATCATCTACGTCCTCCACAAATTGTGCCCAGTTCCTCTCTGCTCGTTGACAGTAGTTGCATCCCCCGCAAAGCAAGTTTTTCAACTCATGACCCAGGAGATACGCGTCACAGTCATCCACGGTGGGTTTCCTGGACAAAGCATCAGCATTGCCGTGCTTTGCACCTGCCCTTTGTTTAACTTCCATGTTATACTGGCTAAGTTCCTCCAGCCATCGTGCAATCTTTCCCTGTGGTTCTTTGAAACTAAGTTACCATGTCAAGCTGCTATGATCAGTGCGCAGAGTGAAATGACGGCCAAGTAGGTGATGACGGAATTTCCGGGTAAAGCGGACAACAGCTAAAAGTACTTTTCTGGTAGTGTAGTACCGTTTTTGCTCATTGGTTAACGCATATGACCCGTATGAAATAACTCTTGGTTGTCCTTCTTGTATCTGATAGAGCACCCCTCCAATTGCTACCTCAGAGGCATCTGTGTCTGAAATATAAGGATCCTTATCATTTGGCAAACCCAATATCGGAGGAGTTGTTAAGGCAGACTTCAAATCCACGAAAGCTACTTCTTGCTCTAGACCCCATGTGAAATCCTTCTTTCCTGCGATGGCATACAGTGCCCTTGATCGGTCTGCATAGTCTTTGATAAACATAAGGTGATAGTTAACCAAACCTAAAAAGCTCTCTACGTTCTTAGATGTCTTGGGTGTCGGCCAGTCTACCACCACTTGAATGTCACTTTCCGACATAGTCAGACCATCCGGGACTACCCATTGGCCCAGAAATTGTACTTTCCTTTGGAATAATATACACTTCTTGGGTCTCAATTTCAATTGATATTTTCGAAATCTTTCAAAAAAATGTCCGTAGTGTACTGAGGTGGTCTGAGAAGTTTTTCCCATTGCCAAAATGTCGTATAAGAAAGCCAATATTTCGTTCCAAGTCAGCCCTTGCAGTACCAGGTTTACTACTCTGGAGTATGTCGCCGGTGCATTACACAACCCGAAACTCATTTTCATAAACTGGAATAAGCCATACTTGGTGCTAAAAGCAGTCTTTTTTCCTGTCTGTTGCTTTTACCGATATTTTCCATTGAGCGGAGTTGGCGTCCAGTTTAGAGCACCACTTCTGTCCTGACAGCATATCTGTACAATCCGCGATGAGGGGTAGTGGATATACATCCTTCTTCGTTACATCATTAAGTCATCTATAGTCTACACACCACCGCACCGACCCATCACGCTTGCGGATCAGTACAATGTCTTGTTATTTCTGGCGGTGACTTCGGCACAGTGACCGCTGCCACTTGTTCTTCCGCCACCACACATTTAATTATTGTCTCTTGCTTATTGTAGATCAAACCGCGGGTGTATTTCGCCCACTTTACTTTATCGATAGCATCCTCCATGGTTGTGGGCCTCATGTTTGCCACTCCTCCCCCCACATGTTTATCTACTAGTCCATGGCAAAACCGTAGTATAGTTTGTCGATTCATGTGTTTATCTGGCAGGTCCCGGAAGGCATGGATCGCCAAGGTCATAACTCTGTCAGCCCGGTCATCCAACAATTCGTCTTTCTGCTGACATGCGTTTGAAACTTGATCATGGCTGTTTCGGGGAGTTCCTGGCATCCAAAACGCCTTTCTAATTTCTCCATGATTGCGTTATAATTAATATTTGTTGTCTTGTCCGTTATTAGTGTATGATAATCACTCGCCGTGTAAGTGAGAAACAAGCACACATAATCCCTCTTCTCTCTTTTATTCCAATCATTAACCACAACATAGCGGTTGAACTTGTTTCTAAAAGACTTCCAACTTCCCTTTCCACTATAAAAAAGTGTTTTAGGTTGTTGGGTCAGCCTTTTTCTTCTGTCTTCATGTCTTTGATTTGGACCAGCATGATTTTCTCGTTCCGGAACAGTTCCGTCTTGAGCTGCCGGTTGAACATTTGGTTGTACATTTGTACCTGCCGGTTCAAATCCATGGGTCACTGCACCAGCTTGTACTCCAATTCCTTGGTTCCCTTCCATATAAGTGAAGGGCTTGAACTGTCCTTGAGCCGGGTACCACTGCTGGTAGGGGTGCCACATGTATGGAAACGTATTATGTGGCGGTCCTTGCTGCCATGGCGGGAGCTGCATTTATAGCCCAGAGCATTGCACAGGGTATGGCTGTTGGATTTGTTGAGGTTGTGGGTACGAACCAGTTGGTTGCGCGTAAGGTAATTGTTGTTGTGGTTGCACATTTGGCTGCATCTGTACTTGGCCCGCTTGCTTAAAATATTGTCGATGCTGATCACTTGGCTGTCGCTGAGTACCAGATGCTGCAAACTTGTATAGTCTATCTGGGCTTTCCTCCCGTTTCACAGTCTTTGGTATAACTCCATACGTATTTGTCACTGAAAAAGGAGGTCCGGATAGTATATTAACGGCTGTATCGATTTGTTTTGTTGTAGTAAACAACCACTCTCGATCCTGCTTATCTGCCTGTTTTTTGTCTTCCGGAGTCGATGGCCTCGGAACATTGCTTTCTGCCTCCAGAGTGTCCTTCGCACCGTCCTAATCGTACCACACATGCTCCTTTTTAGCATGCACCTCTGTTTTATGCTCTCCCTCTTTTTTGTCTGTGTCGAAGAAATCCTCCAACAATGAAAGTGTTTGCATTGATTGGGCAACCAGAGTCTCTTCCGGTTGCTTGGAAAATTTAACAGAACTCCAGTTCTCCGGAGTTGATCGGAAACCTCGTATCGAAGACAATTGTAGCCTCGGTACATGGCCATAGGTATCCCTTAAGTCGAGTATTTTCTGTGCGATTTTTTTCTCCAACACTTGGGAGCAATTTCAGTCCCTCAGAAGAAGCTGTATCTAAATCGATATTAACGTCAGCCATGGCTTCAAAAATATGCACCAGATATTCAGGGGAGAACATAAATGATTAATAGCTACTAAACGTCAATTTACTGTCCAAGTCCATTCCAACTTAAAGTACTTTTAATCTGTCACTTAAATCTACCACACACACACACACTTGCAATTGAAATGCAATGATATGTAAAACTGATAAACAAACAATAATTTAAATATCCCTGGCTCACGACAACTTCTCTTTATTAACTTCTCACACTTACACCCCACAATACAATCAATTAATACTCTCTCTTTCTCCACCCAATCAACAATTGGAACACACTATTGGAGTATATGGACATAAACGTACTAAAACAAATAGCCATAAAGACTCAAATATCATATACTAGAAAATGTACACCCAGTATTTGTCCATAAAGACTCAAATATCATATACTAGAAAATGTAACACCCAGTATTTGGTACCGGGGTATTTATTCGTTGATGATTGCAATTAGTAAAAGGGACCAAGTATAAATATTGTTTAATAGCATGTGGTTATTTAATAAATGACTCCAGTAAAATAATGATCAATTGTTACAGGGACGGGACTGGGTTTGGTTTATACATGTAACCTCAACTACACCGGACACAACCGGTCAAGTTTAATGCATGAGCTTAGGCTCAATCCCCACAGTTAATCGCCGGAGAACTGGCTAGCACCTTGTCACTGCAAATGGTAGTTGTAGCTCCAACCGCACTGCACGTCCCTTCTTTCCCCTCCCGTCCTAGATATGTCCGGGTTCAGGAACTACGTGCACTGGCTAAGCTAGAAAACAACTCATATAAAACAAGGACATTAAATGATAATCCTCAAAAATAAATAATGCCAAAGTTTTAATCATATTGCACAAGCTTGACTTTTTTAAATGTTATACCCCTTTACGTAATTAATTTATGAAATCGAAATGCCCCTTTAAGAAATTAATTTCTAAAATCGTAACGCCCCTTTAAATAATTAATTTCTAAAAATGTAATGCCCCCTTAAAATATTAATTTCTAAAAATGTTATGCCACTTTAACTTATCTCCAATGTGAAGTAAATATGCCCCTTTAATGAACACAGTTTTTTACCAACACAGCTTATCAAAGATCAAACTGTTAATCTTATCGCTAATGTTTAATAGGTAAAGAATAGATCCACTATAATTCACAAGTGTAATTGAATTTCAACTTCAATTAATTTAACTAAAATAAAATTCAATTCAAGTTATCCAGTCTACATGTCACAGACCCAAACATGACAACACTAAATTTAAAATTAAATGTGATGAAACAATTTCCAAAGCATTTTATTTCTTTTTCCACAAAAATAAGTTGAATTTAATGCAATTTCTCCTGTACACTAATATCATACTAGCATACCCAATTACATTTATTAATTAAACTAAACATCAATGAACCACCGAAGCAATTGCATAAATTACAATCACCGGAATGTAAACAACTGAAAGGTCAATGTTTCCGGTCAGATCATGACAACAACCAATGAAATACGGGGAACACCAAGCTACAAATAAGTCTTAAAAGAATAAAAATGCAACTATTTGAGATACACCATAAAATATGGTTTTACAAATAAATGAAAATACAAGTTCTTTCACAAAATCAGCAAAAAATATGAATATTGTACGACTCGTACACTGCATTGTCAATAATGTTTACTGACAAATTAAAAAAAAACCGATGGCGGACAATATATCCTCGAACGTTTCGACGATCGCCGAAACAAAATATTCAAATGAAGCACTTCCTGAAGTGCAATGAAATGCTGTCACTATTGTGCTATATAAGCAACAATCTTGACAAAATAATTGAGTAAAAAAAAAAGAATTTAACAAAAATCAACCCACAATGGCGAAAATATTCCAGCAAAAGTTCGATTTTTGGAACTGCGAAAGTTTCAAAAATTATTGCTCGCAGCGCCAGTGCAGTAAAACAGATAGTAACCTACCTGCAAATAAATATGTATCTTTTCCAAAGGATCCCTCAGGAAACGTTATGAAGACACAGATACACAGGAATAACGGATACGAAATAGACGTCTATCTTTTAGAATGGCTGCTGTATGACTTACGATTCTGCATGCCGTTTATAAGTTTATCGATTTCAAGCAACCGAACTGTTCCGGTTACACACCAGTAAATTTCACCACAGAGTATTGTATAAACAGACCGTTTCCAAAGGACTTCCGGGCGTTGGAAAACCGCTGCCTGGCTTTGGAATTTGTAAACTTGACAATAACAATGTATGTGCCTGAGCATATCGACCCCAGGCGGTGGATTCTTTCGATGTCACAAGGGTCAAGCTGCAACTTGAGTTCCCTGGTCTTATCGAGCAATATTTGTTCGACGTTTTCGTTGGCATCACCAGTGTCATCTGGAAGACCCGAGATCTCGAGCATCATTCGGCGACCATATTGTTCGAGGTCATCACGTGTGAGGTTGGTTGCTTTGATGCATTTTCTTAAGTGAGTGTTTTCATCTCGCAGAGCTTGCACTTCTGTCCGTAGCTCCACCAGTTCTTCACCAATCGCACGTTTTATTTCACTGGCCATATCTGAGTAAAGTTGCATTTTAAACTCACGAACCCCGCTCTGATAGTTACTTCCGGGTCACTGTCATTTAGATTGCACATGTTAACTAATTTAATCGCTTTAATATTCGTGGAAAGTACATAGGTGGGTTGTTATTACCGATATGCTGCTTAAAATGTTCCACTTGTTATTTAAGAATAATACGCGTAGACGAGAGTCCAATCACTGGATCCCTGAATTGTTGATTGAAAGGATCCCACTTTCTACACCATAAATTGTTGCGCGCCGGCTGTTCCGTCTTCTTGTCAGGATAATAATACTACAAGTCAATTTTAAACGTGATGCAGCTTTATTCGTTACACTCTTATTGTAATACTAGCAATATGAATTAAGTATATAGTATTTCTTACAAGTTTTGGAATATTTAGAAAATGACGTTAATGCCCTTGATGTTATGTACGGACTGAATTCCATAACAAAGTTTCTGGACCCTTTATACTCGAGTGACCAAACAGTTGGTCACTGACCAGTTTTTCATGGCCCGACCAAGAATTATTGGTCGCCTGCCACAAAATAAATGGGCATCGACTCAAAATAAATTTGTCATCGACCAAAAGGTTGGTCATCGACCCAACAAATTGGTCATCGTGACGTCATCGAAAATAAATATGGTCATGAACACTCAAAATGACATCACGCAAAAATACACCGCGATATTGAATTCCATTTTATTTTTATATAAAACAAATTATAGGCGCATAGAAAGATGGATACACCACTTTTAACAGGAGTAATACAAAGATTACTACAGATCTAATAATAACCTGTTTAATGCTTTGTTGAGTCGCTGCCGAAAATAGCTTAAACTTGACCACAATGCAAGGCGACATAATGGCTGCGACTGAAACAGAAATGTGTGTGGTCTGACAATAACATACGAAAAATGCACGTATTCATGCATATTAAAATAGATATAAAGCGAAGATGGAAAGGTACGGTCACTCAAAATTATCTTAGCTTAATTGTGTGCACCCAGATTTCATGGTATAAAATTGAAGTCAAGCTACACTTACAACAACAACTACAACAAAAGTGGAATTTGCAGTAAACGGATGAAATGTTCTTAAACAACTATGTCTTTTGTTTGTATGATGTTCTGTGAAATTAACAAGTTCACATGCAAATTAAATCATGGCTGCTTAAATAGTCAATCCATGAGTTGTACAGAAACAGGTAAGCTAAGTTTAATAATAATATAGCCAAATGTTAGATACTTAAGTGTTCCTATATGCACGTCATATCAATATACGCCAATCGTAAAACAATTTACCTAATATCGAAACAGTTTGATGGAGATTCGGTGATTGCCTCCCTCCATCCATGATCATCCATCAATATATCCGTCCATCCATCCATCCGTCCATCCATTTATCCGTCCATCCATCTATTGTATTGTGATGTGGATAAATACGAGATGAACTGTATACATAGGATAATGATTTTATATATTAGAAAGAAGGCTAACGAATACAGGAGTTAAAACGTAAAACTTAATGGAAATAATTGACTATAGTATATCGTTCCTCCTGCATTGAAATTAACATATGAATAACAATATATTTTTAAAGATTGATAGAGGATTTGTTTCTTTGTCGATTTGAATATATACATCCATTCACATGGGAAAATAATAATATGACCAGATGGAGTTTAAAGCATGTACATCGATGAAAGTGGCGATTTGCGACACTGAGAGAGATTAATATGTATTGTATAACAATTATGACAACGAAACAAATATAAAACTCGGCGACACAACCTAGGAACGGTCATTGCACATCACACATTACATCAACTTTTGACTTTAATAATAATTATGTATTATAGGTCTACTTAGCATCTTTCAACAATTTACTTTAATCTATGTATGTAGTTTGCTTTCTTGCCTATAACTGTTTGTCTTTAAACATAATTTGTGTCTTTAAAAGGACATTTAATGTACATATAATTGCATTGAACTAATTTTATGATTATGTGCAATTTTATTCATATGTAGAAGGCTGTTATTCATTTAAAAACAGGTTAAAACTAATTTGACGTCAACTTAAAAAAACAAAACACATTCTAAACGCTTTACCATTTTCCGTACAATTTATATGTGAGTTCCCTAACAAACAGCTGTACAACAAATCAAAAGGGACCGTGATTTTTGTTTTAATTCCAATAAAATAACGAGTCCCTCTGACACATACCTTTAAAGACTGCTTTGAATATACACCAAATCTGTGACATGACAACGTCTCTCTGACAAATACCTTTAAAGACCGCTGTGCAATAACGCGATTAAAAATACATTAAATATCATTTGAATAAGTGAATCTGATGAAATTATGATTGACATTGACGAATACATGTAAATATAACTTAAATTAAAAGGAAAACACCCGCATGTGATTCATATGTAGCGTTAATCAGTTTGTATGATGATTGATTAACCTGTACAAGCTGAATAAATTAAAGAGGGGGTGATTACATGATGATCAACGGAAAGTCAAGATGGCGACGTCCTTGCCGAAACAGGTATTTTTCGCCGTGTTATACCCTTTATTACCGTTTTGTTTTACTTTTGTTTGACGCCCATTTCACAGCCATATCAGTAAGAAATTTGTAAGCGTTCATTTCGTTTTAGCACATTTTCTTAGTGGGAGCTGTTCGCCATGTTCTTCGTGATTTTCTTGATGCACAATACCAAAATAGGCATGTTTTGAGTATATATGACAATATTGAACTGATATACAAATACATAGATACGTTCAACTGATTTGAAATAGAAAATAAGAACAAGCTGTATAATTATTCACTGTTTGTGATGATATATATATCCTTGTAATGAAAAACATCCACACAATAAATCAATGAACGTTAAATAAATGGTATTTTACTAAAATCGAATGTATCAGTTACTTGTCCCAGTAATTGGTCGCGCTTAAAGTAACAGAAAAAACATGATGACAAAATAAAATGGAACTGAATCGTTTCCTTTTTAAGTTATCGCATGGAAATTAAAAGATGAAAGTACACTCACGTAATAATAAAACAAATACGCATACTTGAGCACGAGAGCTCTTGCCTTAACTAAATGTCGCACCATAGATACGTCAAGCAAATCGATCTGAAGCTTGATAACTCTGAAAGGAAAAAGAGATAATGTACATCAAAACACATGTTGTTATGGCGTCAGATACTCGATGATTAAATATATGCGGACATGTTTAAGCACCTCTGCACATACTCATAGAATGCTACCTACAAATATGTATCGCCGACGCATGACGTTGACATAACACAAATATTATTTCTTTCTAGAAACGTGCAGTAAAAGTTAAATAAGTATCGTCTTGGCTTAAGCACACCACGCGAGAACTCAATAAATATTTAAAAAAAATACCAAACGCAATATGTTCTATTCAATATTTTGCGCGGAGCAAACAAAGATAATTTTTTCAAACAATAAATTATTTTGCAACTTAAATGCCAAATGTTCTAATGACTATCTCTGATATTTGTTTACTAAGTTTCTTGCTACTAGCATTTGCCGTTCATTTGTGTATATATAAAGCCTGAGACATTTTGAGAAAAATAAAGAAAAACGAATTCGACATCGACACTTCTGACAAGATCTTATGTTTCACTTTGTATGTTGTCTCCTGTCCTGAATTGGATAATCAGTATTGGCCTCCAAAACTAAAAAAAATACATAACAAATGCATTGTTTCTTCAAAAAAAAGTTAGAACGCCCAACACCATGATCCTATTGATCAACAGTCCATTGAAAACCGGTCTTTTACTTTGCACATCGTGTTGTGTTTATTTTGTGCTATACGTGTTTGCGTTATGTTGTCAGAATATCCAAATTCGATTAACTGAATTCATCTGCATGTGACGTGCTGGGACATATTTTATTTTGGCAGTTTAATGCGAATGTTGAATAACTTTTTCTTTTCTGAAATGATGTTTCAAATTTGTTTGTACGGTGTAAAATCTTCATGTTAAGGCAAAATAAGCAAATTAAAATGGAAACCTTTAAAGATACATTACGATAATTCGAAAATCTCGCTTACAACATGATTTAATAAATGTGTGTGCATTTTAAATGGAAACTATGCTATGTGTGAATTGTTCAAGCTTAGGGCTAATTTTTGCATTTGTAAATAGGTTTTCAACGCTAATTGCGTTCTTTTTATCTAACAATATCACGCGAGTATCATGTACTATCGGAGGCGTAGAAGCAGGGGCAGCAGGAGCCGCGGCCCCCGCTCCAAGTTTTTAGTTTTCGTAAAAAATATTGTCGAAAATCATCATTGCTTATTAAGAACTCTCGCTGGTCAGCGGTTGTTAGGAAGTATGCCCGCTGCTGCAATAAGATTAAGGCCACGGCTTCTATACCTTGGGGTTGAGAGTGATGTCCTCTGATAATGGCATTAAAAAACTGTGAAGACCTTTTTTGTGAAATCAGGGTATAATTATACTATTTGTTTGACGTTATTGCAAAACAAATTAAAAAAGTTTACGTGTTAACAACACTAATATGCTCCTAAATAAATTAGTTCATTCTTATTTATAACAAATAACATAGCATGTGATACAGTTTTTCAATCATCCATTTGCCAAGTAATACACTTTGCTTGATCCAAACATGTCAAATGGAAATGTCTCTGACTTTGCTCAGTCCATCAAAATTGTGAGTCTTTTGTCAATTTCGTACACTCATAAAAGAACAGTCACTACAATTCTCTAACGCCAACATGACCATGCTAAATAGTCGCCGTGGCGTAGTGGTATGGTTTCCGCCTAGCCACCGGGAGGTCACGGGTTCGATCCCCACTATTAGAGGGTTCTTAAGATCTTCCCCATCGACACCTAGTACTGGTTCTAGTCGCAGGACACGGATTCGAGAGCGTTTCAAATAAGCCTAAGGCTGTTGATGTAATCGAGCTAAAATACATTGGATTAAACTAAATGGAAATTTCTCGGTAGTTCCATTCATATTTTGAGACTTCTGTTAATTCTGTATAATCAAAAAACTTTAATAAATTAATATTTTACACAAAATAAGTATTCAATTATTAAAGGTGAGGTTATATATAATTGCATAAACTCTATCTATAATACCCTCTGGCGGGGTGCAGAAACTTGGCAAAAGGAGGGCTTGAACGGGAGAAATCGTGTATTAACAAGGCGATTCACGTGCCGTTCAAGCCCTGTTATGCTTTTTTCATATCCATAAATTAAAATAACATTGAAAACAATATGTTGTTGCATTAATCTACGGTTTAAACACGTTTTAAATCGAAAACTGCATATCCGAAGGTAAAGCTTCGTAATTGCTGATGATGACCGAGTGAGGCATATATAAAACACAACCTGGAACTGTATGACGTCATATGAAATAATCAAATTATTTTGTCGATGTCGAATGAACAAGACATATTGTTTTCAATGTTATTTTAATTTATTTTGGTATGTGTGATTTGTTTATGCAATAATAGCGAAAATACACATTTCTTCAGTCATGATCATCTGCGGGCGCTCTCAAAATCCGTTCCTGCCCTCGTGCTGCGCACTCGTGCAGGAACGGATTTTTCGAGCGCCCACAGATGATCATGCCCTCGAAAACGTGTATTATCCTTATAATATAAAATAACTTTAAACGTTAATCCTGCGTCTTCAATTAATTCAATGATTTATCTGACCTAAAAATATGGCAAATATCAGGAAGTAAGAAAAACACAGGAAAGCCTTGTTTTACATCGCAATTTAAAAAGAATCTCGTAAGGCGTGAAAACTCCTCCCGCACCAACCCCATCCGCGGCCCCAATATTTTTTAGCTTTCTATGCGCCTAAAATGTGTGCTACTATTGCCCTTAGTTACTTACACACTGAATCACAAGGGTCGTCGAAAAACGAGACTTGTTTTACACGACAATTTTATTATGAAGAAATTCGCTTCCGAAAATGAAAATACAAGCACGGAAAGCGCCAAACAAGCATGACCAATATAACAAATTATCAATAAATATACTTTCTTTTGACAAATATAGATACTTTGTTTTGACAAGTTATTCGGTATTCAAAGCAAACGACCTTTACATTTTAAAGAGATATATCAAACACGCTTTTCATATAGATATTGACATTTAAACAAACGCATATACATTAGTGAGTCCGACTGACTGCACTACAAAACAGTAACAGATCTTCACTCATATAAGGAAATACACTACAAGTGTACATATATGTACATGTAATAATTCTTAAAAGTCTCTTTTATCATTACATAGAAGAAATTTTCTTTTTAGTTAGTGTTCATTTTATATTTCGTTGTAAATAGTTGGTTGTTAATAAGTTATTTATCATGTATTGAAGAAACCACCCAGCGAGATATACATATAACCAAAACCTATTGAAAATAATACAACAATATATATAAAGCAGCACAATTTAAAACACAAGATGATATAATACAGGCATCAGATACCATTATATACCGATATTAGTTTGTATCAAAGAAAGGCTCATTAATTATGGCATGCGGACAGGCATAATTACCTTAATTTGACAAACCAAACTCAAGTTGAAACAATTTCATAGAGTCTGAACTTTCATTTAAGGAAAGCATGCAATTGGCGTCTTCTTCACAACGTGTAGTGTGCTGCATATCTTCATAGTGTGGTTATACGTGAATCAATGTGCCAGAAAATGAGGTATATCTGTCCGAACCTGCATATAACGAGCTCGATGATTTGGAGCGCACCCATACCTGGTGCCCAATGGCAACCAGTGCTGATACCTGCATAGTCACACATGACGTATTACTTGCTAGATCATAGGTAGTTGACATCTGTAATGTTTTGCCTTGGTGGACGATTTCAATGAGAACTTGTTTCTAAGTATAAACACAATACTGAACACTGAAAAGATACATTCCAGGGATGGAGGCTGTGAACTATCCAGTTAATCGATCATATCCTTGACCTTCGTTGACCTCCACCGACGTGAAGACAACATCCTGGCCACTTGACAGGTCTGTGGAGCTGGTCGCGCAAGGACGTATATTAAAGGGAATTTTAACTGACCTGAAATAAAAAGCAAATATTCTCATCACAAAACATGTAAAGGTACATATGATTATTTTTTATGGAGATTTTGACGCTCTTTATGAGCTCGCAAATGTTTGATTTGTTTAGTAAAATAACAGTTGTTGTTAAATATAAATGAGATGGATTATGTCATAATAAATGAGAAAAGAAACCGCAATTGTGTATTAACTGCAAAAAAACACATTGCAACATCGACCTCTTTTACGACGTAATATTTGCATTTATATGGAACTTATAATTTATGTGCATATTTTGAATATCAATTGTCAAAAAAAATACTATGCCGTTCCACTATTTGCCTTTTTACCAATATATTTCTTTAGTTACTATGACATATTTAATAAAGGTTCATAAAGGAAATTATATACGTTGTTAAAATAATGTGTTGCGCTAAATGGAGTCGGCTAGAAGTATCATTTATAAAAAAGGGAAGAATTATATGTACGAAAAAACAAACTAATCATGGTAAGAAAAATCGCGCTGTTCAATGAATTGTTATCAATAAATTTATATCATGTTACATTGCCTTCTACGAAATATGTTGTCAATATTATCAACAGTTTGCGTCTCTTTTAAATTGCACTCATCGATAGTTTTTGCACAATATTTCGCATCATAGAATCACCGTAAAGTATTGGTGGAATGCAATTCTATCCGGGCTCGGCTAGCTCAACGGATAGAGTGAGGGGACTGTTAATGCTGGTTTTTGAGTGGCAATCCCAACATGTTCACATACTCTGTGACTGAATTTGTCATACGATTATAGTAAACCAATACTACGACGCTACGACTTAACAAATTAAAATGTTCCTATTTGTTTTGAAAGTATATAATAAGCGGAAAGAAAAGTAGGAATAGTAACTATTGTAAGATTGTAAAAAATAATATTGCACATATTCGCACACAAAACGCATTTAAAACTGTAAGACTTGGAAAATGGTTCCGCATATTAATGATATGATATGCTTTATTCAGGAAAAAAAGGCAATATGCCCATCATTCCACATATAACACACGATAAAGAAATATATAACCGGTTGATGGTGAGGCATGTTACGACAGGTTAGATATATGCACATACATATGGTTATCATATCTGTATTGTTGTTTACATGTTAAAGTCAGTGTGTATATCTTGAAGAATGTTAACCTTATCGGGAATTCAATAAGGATAATCCCATAAATTTACTAATCGTCAATCTTTGCCTCCATCGATGTATAGATGTAGTATTATTATATAATTTTAAGTGAAGAAGTATATTTGAACTTTGTATATTTAGAAAAATTTAATATCAACGAAAATATAAGGTAATTACACTGGAGTGAAAAAAAAAATATACAAGAAGTGGAGAACATTCATAAATATATGTTTACAAAAATACACGAACAATCAACGAAACTATCAGTTAACTACAACGACGTACACGTCACACAAGTTGATGAAAAACATGTTTGACATATGTATGACTTCCTTTTGATGATTTGTAACAAAGATACTACAAAAGAACGTGTGACGTTAACTGTCTCTTGTGTATTTTAATTTATGTATTGTATTAGGCGTTCGGTAAATGCTTGAATATTTGCTTTAGTTGCGATTGAAGAAAAAATATATATTTTTACTACACTTATTAACTAATTGTTCAATAAAAACGCGTTAAATAAAATTAGAAAAACAATGGATTATAAATAAAACATGAAACGCATTTTATTTTTAAACACTTAATTATATTCTTTATAAGTACAATACATATGAACACAATGATTTTTTATTTTTATATTTCGATCAAAGATCTATCAATACATTTTTAGATCTTTGTTTCAATCAAATAACATTGCACACACGAACAAATGCTTTAATTAAGAAACAAAGTACCATTCTAGTTATTGCAGTTTGCACATTTAAAAACCACTGATTTAAGAATAAAGAGTTTTTCAATTGCCTTTTTGTTCTTAATTTAAAATTTAAAAACAAAAAATTCATTCCATCGATTTCTGACTATTATAAAGGGTGGAACCAAAACGGGTACAGGTAGAAACATCGTGTATTCTGCTGTGGCATTTCCCCTACTTTAATATCACTTGGTGACACATTTATACAACCGACTCCGGAAAACACACACTCTTTGTCTGCTTTTAAATCTCCCATTTTTTCCATCCGGGAAACATACAATTCCTCAACTGGCACATCGGCCATTACGTTTTTCTGTTGATGCTAGATTTTTATTTCTGTGTAGCGAATGGAAAATCGGATACCAGAGTAAATAAATATGATGCGCAATGTGATATATTAACGCAAAAAAATCGAACAATCGAACATGTTTTCTAAATTAAAACCGAGTGCAGATATGCGAACAAGAAGTCATACAAAGAAATGGAAGTAGAAATATGTTGCTATCACTGAAGAGCGGAAAGTTTTTTAGGTGACGCATCATCTGGCAATAGGGATAAATAATGCGAAGAAATTGTATCATCCTCCAGGAAAACAAATCTTAGAGCTTAATGATCTATTTTCGACCTTTAAATAAGACTTTTATCTTTAGCCAAGGCTTTGGCGTGGATATATGTAAAACCAGACATATATTTTTTTAAACGTGAACAATATAAATGCCCTAAAAATGTAATACAATTCCAAAGGTTAAGTGGATTAGTGTCGAATGAGTAACACATTTCGTAATATATAAAACAAACTTTTTCACTTGCTTTCGGATACAAATAAACAGAAGCGATTTTTTATGAAATCATATTTGAATGTAAGCCGTTTGTGACAGTGTTGCTAATAATACGATGACAAATGCCACGTTACCAGAATTACAGACATCTGTATTCAAAGAGTTTTTCATGTGAAATATTTAAATTACAACCCATTGTGCAGCCCCAAAAAATCACAGGCCCAGCTTGTACAAAGACACGCACGTCGTTTGAAAAATATTTGTACCGAATGCCAGAACTCGGTTAATATATAGACACAGGCACGTTGCACTGGGCCGAAACGTTGTAGTAAAACAATGCCGAACAGAAATACCTGGACGGAGGTCCTCTTGTTTTTTTTTTCTGAGAGACACAGTTAGCGGCCTGCTCTGACGCAAATTCTGGCATCCTTCTCATACCACAATCTGTTTCTGTTAACGAGTCTTGCTAGTTTGATGTGTTGAGAATGCCTATGGTCCATACAATAGACAAACATTAATTTAATGTACAAGGTTGACATTAATGCAATCTGAGCACGGAATTTAGCTTGTTGTTGTGTAGGCAGCTTGCTATCAAACTTAATTATCAGTGCACACGGTTAAGAGCCAACATTGACGTCGATGCCTAGTGTTTGTGCCAGAAATTCTGACTACATAGAAACTCGGTTAGTTATTTTCGTGGAATAAGTGTTAATACATATCCTATTGTCATAGGTCGAACAGAAAAGATATATTAAAGAGTTTTATACCACAACTATCAATAATGTGGGATGAGCAACAAATCAAGGGACATGAATGCTTACAGTTTGGAAAACGAGGTGTCTTTATATCTTTTGTAATGATTTGTTAAATTACATGAGGTCAAAATAATAAGGATGTTTGAGGATGTTCAACGGCAGGTTTTTGCCAAATCTCACTGCAAAACAGCTTTTTCTATATTAAACAAAAATTAATTTGCGAATATGATCGAGATTTGCCAACATGATTAACAACTTGAAAAAAAAAAGGATTAAGATTTGCATCAAACATTAAGGGCGGTAGTTGCAGGCCTTATTAATTTTACAAAGATCAGACAATAAGTACACGAAGATCAGGAAAACCAGTTTTTTATAATCATTTTAAATTTTAAATATTTCCGTCAAAATGCACAGACATTGGGGTTTTGTATTTAGTTTGGGTGATGGAGTCCGAAACGTTACGTATTTTCCCGGCTCTAGGTACTTAATGTTATCAAACAGGTTTGATACGCGTTGGTTTTAAATCTACCCACAATTAGTTAAAACGTTGCATAATAATGTACGTTTGGCTTTAAACAGATTTATCCCTCATTTTTTACATGTACCGTTTCAAGGAGGCGACAATAACGTGTATCGTTGTTTTATGTGCAATGACGTGTTGTATGTACGGACAATTATTCAGTTGTGTTTAATAAAAGACTGCAGAAGGCTGCCAGAGCGTCTCGCTTGATTATGTTTTCAGTAATCCTACATTCTTGAAAGACTGCCATATTCTTGTGCGTACACTTATACTTTGCCAACTTGTCAGCATTATATAAATTGAAAAATCAAGTACAAGTAAACATACCTATCAGCCAAAAGCATACATTTGTCTTAACGTAAATATAATTTTGGCAGCTACTGAACGTATAATAACCATAGAATGCCCTGTTTTTTGAGGGGAAAGTACTCTAAGCCTGACAGCATATAAATCGAACGTAATTACAGGAAATACCTGCACTTTGAAATGTTTCGTTGAAAAAGATAATAAAAACTGTAGAGGGATGCATATTAACCGGCATTCCGTCGTTTATCATACAATAACAAAATAACGAATTACTTAGTTTGGCACAGCATTCATGGTCGTGGAATAAAAACGTTTTTGAAGAAGATAAAGAAATGGAATACTTTAGAAAACCACTATTTTTATGATATAATGTATATGTATTTTGGCATAAAATGCAACATGATCATATTATTTAATACGAGAACAAAAGCTCTAAGTATCAAGGATCGGTAAATCACAATGAACGAATCAAACAGTTTTTACATACGTTAAATTAATTTTAGGTTTGGTTGTGAACTGGTGTATCTGCCTCACATTTCTAAATGATATTAAATAATTTTACGGTAAACCGTCGGTTGAAGTCGTTGAGCTATATTTTATATTTTAATATATTTTAAGATAATGATGTTTTTTGTCTTATGAGCAAGTGCTGTATTGTAATGTATTTTGCTTGTATGTTTATTCATTGTATTATTTATTTTTATTCATTATTCATTCTATTCGTATAATGTTGTTTTTTAGTTACGGGCTATATTCACACTTGGTTTTATTTGCGCACCTGTTTGACGAGATAAATGACAGAATAACCATTAGGCTATTGGATAACCTTTCATCTATTAAATCTGATTCGCATGTAATGTATTAATCAAAAATGTTGTGTTTTGCTTAAAGCTCTGTGTGAGATTACATTTTTCGAGATATACCCTGACACAATTCGAGTCTTAACATTAGACTTGTTTATGTAATTGTTATTGCAATAACAATGCTGGAATGGTTATGTGCCACCAAATGTCAGTTACATTGAAAGGGTTGCAATACATTTAGAAACAAGTTGAAATCAAGTTTAAGTTTGATTTCAAATTGTGACGAAACAGAAACACATTCTGAACAGTGAGCATATACCATGATTCGGCCAAAATTGGCCATTCAATGACAGCAAACTACTTGCGATCATGTTTATCAAATTGTTGGTATCCGGTTCTCAAATCATTGCACAAAACAATCCAATCCGTTGGAACACTGACCAACTTTATACACTTACTTTTATCTTGAAATCCTTTTTTAAAATTGTTTGTGCGATCTAAAAGCAACTGTTTTTGTCGAAATGAGAAACTTAAAATGACACATTACGATTATTTTTCTAAACGTGAGTGCATTTTAAATGTAAACTATAATGTGTGTGATTTGTTCAAGTTTAACACTAAATTCTGCATTTGCAAATAGGTTTTCAACGCTAAGTGCGGTCTTTGTCTACAAGAATATCACGCGAGTATCGTGTTATATCAGGGGCGTAGAAGCAGGGGCAGCAGGAGTCCCGGATTCGTCTCCAATTGTTTTAGTTGCGCACAAAAAATCGAAAATCATCATCACATAATCATTATGGGTCATTAACGCTTATCAGTGATGTTAAGAAAGTATCCCCGTTGCTGCTTCTATACATTGGGCTTGGGCTTTGAATACCTTTATGGTGAAATCTGGGGTATACTCAAAAGTTTGTTTTTAAACATTTTGTTTGACGTTATGGCAAAACCAAATAAACACAATTTGCGCATTTACATCAATTATAGGTTTCGAACTTCTTTAATTATTTTTCATTAAAAATTACAAAACATGTGATACAGTTTGCCAGTTAATACACTTTTCTAATGCCAACCATGTCTAATGGAAAATGTCTCTGACTTTGCTCAGTCTATCACAATTGTGAGCATTCTGTCAATTTCGTATAATAATAAAATAAGAAAGTGATTTAAACTTAATATGGTGAACCAAAGTGTTCAATTATTCAAGGTGAGGTCAAAATACAATCCGAGTAATCTGTTATAACCCGGAAATGGAATCAATTAGATAATGCAATCAAGTAATCCGAATTAAATCGATTACCTACATGTGAGCCCCTCCTGTTGTAATAAGGGTCTTTCTTCACAGTTTATCGCTCGACCTTTTTTGACCTGTCGAATGCCTTATTAAGAGATGTCACTCGACTACACTGAATTAAGACGGTATGTCATTAGCGAAAAGCAATAACGGCCCGGGAAGAAAACCATAGATAAATTGTTATTTCATTTAATTTAACATGCAGCTATTTAACTGTTTCATTCTTTAATACCACTACCAATTAAATTGATTTTTAAAACTAAACTAGAAGTTTTAAATTCCATAAACGCGTATAATCTTTAATAACTTAAAACCGTAGTGTCAATCCTGCGTTTTCCATTAATTCAAATAATTATCTGACCTTGAAACACAGGAAAGTCTTGTTCTACATCAAAATTCAAAGAAGAATAACGTCTAACGGGAATCCTCCTTCCGCACCGACCTCATCCGCGGCCCCAATGTTTCTTTGCTTCCTACGCGCCTTAGATGTATGTAAATATAGCTCTTTAAAGGACCATTCTTAGTTACATACACGACTTCAATCACATATGTCGTCTCAAACAAGACTCGTATTGCACAACCATGTTTTTTATGTGAAGATATTCGCTTTCGAAAATGAAAATACAAGCTTTGAAAGCGCCAAACAAGCATGACCAATATGAAAAATTATCAATAAATATACTCTCGTTTTGAAAAATAAAGATACTTTGTTTCAACAAGTGTATTCTGATTTAATTTCTGCATTCCGGATGTATCAAGCACTGCATATGGAACCCGGTGTTTATAGTTTAATACGGGTTAATGTGGGTTACTACAGATGTATATATATATATTAAATGATCAAATATTAGTGGTTAAAGCATTCATTTAACATTTGTTAGTACAGTTTTACTAAATACCATATTCAAAACAAACGCCATATACATTTAAAGTGATATATTAACCATGCTTTTCAGATAGATAGTGACATTTTAATAAAAGCATACACATAAGTAAGTGAGACTTACTGCAATACAAAATAGTAACATATATACAATCATATAATGAAATACATTACGAGTGGACTTATATAATCATGTTATATTTCTTAAAAGTCTTTTTTAACATAAAACAGACGGAATTTTCTGTTTAGTTATTGTTCATTTGATATTTCGTTGTTAATTGTTGTTTGTTAACAAGTAATTTATCATGTATTAAAGAAACCACCCAGCAAGATATACCGATTACCAAAAGCTATTGAAATACAGTACAGCGATATAAAGCAGTACCATTTCAACGAAATTAAACAAATATAAACATTCATTATACCATTGTATACTAATATTCATTTTTATCAACGAAAAACTAATTTATATATTTCTTGCACATATGCGTGATAACCATAGTTTGACAAGTCAAAACCAGGTTGAAACATTTCCATAGAGTCTGAAAAAATAACACTTTTTTTCGAAGAAGGCACACATCTGATGTTCCCTTCTTTAAAACGTGTAGTGTGCTGTATTTCTTCATCGTGTGGTTATATATGGATCAATGTGCCAGAAAATGAATTATATCTGTTCGAATCTGCATTGAAGTTGGTTGTTCCTGTGGCGCGCACCCATACCTGGTGCCCCATGGCAACCGATGCCGATACCTGCATAGTAACCCATGGCTCTCCACCAGCTCCATAGCCTTTGTGCACGATTTCAATTTGACTATATTTCTGGAAATAAACACAAAACTGAACCGAGAACATATACATTCCAGAGACGGGGGCCGTGAATTTTCCAGTTGAAGAATCGTAACATTGACCTTCGTTTACTTCCACAGACGGGAAGACTACATCCTGGTTAGCTGATATATCCAATGCGGTAACAATGCGTGCATGGAAGTAAATTGTAGGAACTTTTAACTGAACTGAAATAAAGAAAATATATTCTTCACAAAACATGTACAGGTAAATATGATTATTTTTATGGACATTTTGATAAACAAAAACTGTAATAGCTCGCAAATGTTATTTTTTTTATTTTTTTAGTAAAATAAAAGTTGTTTTTAAATATCAATAAGATGGATTATGTAATACATGAGAAAAGAAACCATAATGGTTTATTTACTGCAAAACATGTAAACACAATGTCGACTCCGACCTCTTATACGACGTTATATTTGCATTTACATGTATACGGAACTTATAATTTGTGTGCACATTATGAATATCAATAGTCAAGATAATGACTAAGCCGTACCACAACACTGTATGACGCAAGCCTTATAAATCAACATTAATCAGTCCGTTTGTTCTTCAACTTTTTATTAAATCAGTTCTATACTTAAAGAGGAATATCGTCGGTTAATATAGACACGAATTAAAACAGAGCATGTTTCCTTTGTTACCAATATATTTATTTAGGTACTATGATATTTTGAAAAAAAACGTATTATGAAAATTATATACGTTTTCAAAACAATATGTTTCGATACACGCCTCTAAAATGAGTCAGATAGAAGCATCATATATATCGAATAAATAATAAAAAAAACAACAATGCTGACCCCGATATAATCCGTTTTATTCACTTAGAATATCAGTTCATTTATTCATGCCTTTATATATGTTACTATGTTGTTGAGTTTGTGTACTCATGGACTGTATGTCTATTGTATGTTGAATAAACCATGAACTATATCAGTCGTTTTTATTTGAATGAAACTAAAATTGGTGAATTAAATCGACCAGTGTTGTTTGTTCCGATATAAAAAAACGGATTTTTCCAAAGTTTAACACAACCTGCAAAAGGTATATTCAAGCCTAGAAAAATCGCGCTCATCAATCAATAAGTTTATAGTCTGTAACAAGGCCTTCTACGAGATCTTTTGTATATTTGTTCAACAGTTTGCGTCTAATTAAACTTGCAGTTTTCGATAATTTTTGCCCAATATTTCGCATCTTTGTATCACCGCAAAGTATTTGTGCAATGCAAAACCATCCGGGCCCAGTTAGCGCAACTCATAGAGACTGTTATTGCTGGTTTGTGAGTGGGAATCCCAACATGATCACATACTTTGTGAATTAATTTGTATTAAGATTTGAGTAAACCAATGTGTACAGTACTACGACGCTACGACTTAACAATATCGTGTTCCTTTTTGTTTATCAAAGTATATAATAAACGAAAAGAAAAGGAAGAATGTCTATTGTTAGATTGTACAAATATCATTGCACACAGTCGCACACAAAACGCATTTAACAATGTAACACAAAGAACATGATTCCGCATATTAATCATATCTGTTTGTTGTTTACGTGTTATCGTCAGTGTGTATATCTTGAAGAATGAGAACCTTATAAGATGATCCGGGGATTAAATACGAATAATCACATTAATTTTACAATCGTCAATATATGCCTCTATCGCTGGAGGTATGTGCAAATGTATTATTATTATATGCTTTTCAGTGAAGAAGTATATTTGAACTTTGTATATTAAGAAAAAAATCAATATCAGGAAAAATATGAGATATTTTCACTGAAATTAACAAATGTATATAAATGCGATACTTTTCCATCTTCAACATTGGTGTACAAGTGCCAGTTACTCATCGTGACGGGTGTAAATGAGTGGAGAATATTCATAAATATATGTTACCAAAATTAAATGAAAAATGATCAAAACTATCATTTATCTACAACGACGTACACATTCGATCTCTGACACTTTTGTCCCAACACACAAGCTGATAAAAAAAACATGTTTGAAATAATTATGACGTCATTTTGATATCATTATCATATAGAATAACGAGTGACGTTTAACTGTTTCTCCCGATTTTTTTATTTATTGTATTGGACATTCGGTAAATGTCGAATATCTGCTACTGAAGCAGATATGCGGTTAAAGAAAAAATATATTTTTTTATTACACTTATGAACTATTGTTTTATGTAACTAATTGTTACATTCAATTACATTCAATTTGATTATACACCGAAAGCAAAACACAAATATATCCTCTTTTACCAAAACACTTAATTAATTCTCCCGAATTTATAACAAAAAATATTTTCACAAGACCATTTCACTCACAAGAGTATAAAAAATGTATATAATTTTAAACACACATCCAATAAAAAAAAACGGCTCTACACCGAAATAAACAAATCCTAGATTTTAAACATTATGTACTTAATTGGACGCGCGAATAATTTTAAGTTACATTTAAAATTTAAAACCGCCTACGACATACATGGTATAAACCTGATTAGTATACTTACGTTTTGCATCTTCTAACTGTTTTAACGCATCCAAAACTTCGGCGTTCGTTTTCTTGATTTCACTAAGAGCGGTATCTAGAGCCAGCTCGTTTCTTAAAACTCTTTCAAGTAAACGCTCCTTCTTATCCATAATGGAAATATCTTTTTAATGTTGTATGGGAATTATTTCCACATGTACCTTTTAATTCGCCATATTAGAATCAAAGAACAATGAAACAGACCGTCAATTAAAGGTTTGGAAGATATTCTTGAATCGGAAGAGATAAATGATATGTTTTGTATGTGTTCTATTTGCTTGTGAACTTACTAAATGAACTGTAAATCTCCGTTGCTTTTTAAATCAAGGTTTGTTTATCGCTTCTGTCTTTTTCTTAAAACAGATGCACACAAACAACTTAATTGTACATAACACAATTGCTAACATAGATTATAATTTGATGAGCCCTTTTTTGTTTGCTCCTGTTCGTTTATGTATTCAAGAATCAAAGCTTCCCCTAGGTCATAACGGTGTGTCGATGCCAACATCCTTTTATTACTGCGTCATGCCGTATTTAATCAGACGACGTGTCATAAATGTACTACAATAAACTGTGAAGGAAGTCCCTAAATTAGGTTTACCTTGTCGGAAGAGGTTCTTGAAATAGCCTAGAAATCGATAAGATGATGGTAACTTGATTGCCAAAGTTAATCGATTCCATTCGGGTTGGAAACTAATTTAGACTTGAAATGAGTCGTTGATAATTTGCATAATTATGAGTTGCGGTTATTGCCTGTATTTAGTTTTGTTTATATATGACATTTATGTTTAAAGAAAAGCTATACAAATAAATGGTTCAAGGTGTGTTGCGGCGATTTAGAAGATTTTTTTTCCCAATAAAAGAATTTTTTGAAAATGTGTCTTCTAATAACCCACACAAATACTATATGAAAAATGAAATAAAAACATAGGGTCACCAGCTTCGATTTTATTTTATTTCCAATGGCGCAACATGCACTTTTTTTTATTAACACTGCATAATTGCTACTTTTGTAAAAACTGAACATAATCACGAACACAAGTTGAAACTGGCCATTTGTCGGTAGTGTTTAAGATTAAGGGCACTAATTCATATTAAATGAGACATACACATTACACAAAAATGCATTAAATTACAACAATGTTAAGGAATCGTGATTTTATAAATTATATATAAGCGATGAAACTGATAAAAATCTTACTATTTCAGCCACATAATTGAGATTTAAAAAAAGGTCTAAATAATAGAATTTTGTCAATTTTTGTAAAGGTAATACTCTGTATGTTCTCATAAAAAACAATATTTAAAATATAGGTCGCTGCACTATTTTGGGCCTAAAAAGTAAAAACTAAGCAGTATCCTCAAGTCCTATTTTACAAAAATAAACAAACTCGGGAACTAATTAACACATTTTGAATACATATAATAGTATTTGACGGTATAATATATTTAAAAAAAAAGAAGCCAAAACTAAACAATTAGCATTAAATAACAAGTAGATTTATAACTACGATCCGGAAAATCTTTCACGTCCGAAATAGTGTTTCCAAATAGGTGTGTCGTGTTAAAGTACAACATCCAAATGTTTTCTATGTTGTGTTTTCATTTCCATATCATAATGACAGCGGACAAGTTGAAAATAAACAATATACAACATCTTTTAAATTAATTCCATTTCTTTAAAAATAAATCTCCAGAGACCAAGAAGTTCAGGAATGTTATTGAAAACAAGAAGTTTTATTAACTTTGAACAGCGGTCACATATATAACTTGGTCGGCAAAATTGTCGACAAAAGTGCAGTCACTGTAAACGCCGTATGTCCCCGTAGAATTGTTTTAAGGTAGTAGGAGCGTAATGAGATCGGGAATAGTCGGTCGATTTCGCCGTATTCGGAAAGCGTTCGGCAACGATTGGTTATCTACGTCAAAGTCCGGAAATAATACTTAAAACACGAAATAAATGAGTGTGATATTATTTAAGAACTTTAAATACAAAAGAAATGTGTGTGTTTTATTTTAGAACTAAATGTGTTCATCTCCTTAAGATTAATTAACTTTAAAATAAATATTATAATATTTTTCGTTTGAAAAAAATATTTTCGTTCACGTCACGGCTGTTGACATTCTGTTGCACAATGAAAGTGCGAAAAGAGAGAACGCGGTTTGCAAACACAAAAATGAATGTAATACCGATTACCAACGTTGAACTGCTGTTGAATGTATGCTGTTTAATGCAGACACATTTAATATTACGGTATGTTTTATTCAAATTTGCTATACATAAACAAATAATATTCTTATCATTTGTTGCTATTGTCGAAGTTATGAATTGCGACGTTTTAGAATAGAACGGTATGATGTATCAATGATTTCTGTGACTTATGGACACATTGACTTGCAGTTTTTATACTTTTCTATTTAGGTGTTGGACATCTCTCTGATGTCAATGTGGGAGCATTGCCTGGCGCAGTTTCCATAGGCAATTTTCATCTTGTCAAGTTTGAGTCAGAGCCAGCCTAAGTAACCCTTGACCTTGGAACAACGGATCTAAGTAAGACAATCTTGTTTTGGGACTTTTTCCATGTGCATCAAATAAAACTCATTTACAATTTACAAGAAGGTTTTATTGTTTTGATTTTCAACGTTTCATCATATTACATCATGCAACACATCGTTTCATGTTTGATAATTTGAGGTCAAGGATTCGTCAATTTGTGAAGTGCTTGTTTTCCTTAAAATTGATTGTTTCTCATAACAAAAATAATAATCGTATAATGCGTCAGTATGAAACTTAAAAAGTGACTATTTAATCCATGAACAAAGCATTGTGTGTATTACTTTTTTTATTACAGTTCGAGGTACAGTTATTCCGGATATAACTCAGATTGCTGCAATGGATTTGAAAACGGTTCGAAGTTCTCCACATATGTGAATCCATGAATGCCGAAATTCTCCTGAAACCCAGAAAGTAGCTGGCATCTCTGTTGATGCTAATGGCAGCATGTCTGTAAATGGTTGCAATGTGGATAGTGTCTCCATTGTGACATATATTGTTTGCTATGTAAGATTGGAAATACCTTGACATTTTGTGGATAACTGCGGCTGTATGCATGGGTTGCTTTTGCGCTTTGTTACCTTAAGATTGTATTATTAATGTATTATTATATCAATATTAAGTCAAATTTAGCCAAATTTCATAAGTTATCAGATTTTATAACTTAAAATTTTAATAAGCAACTAGAAAACATCAAAATAGATGTGATATACAAATTAATACTGAAATCCATTGAATGATAATAAATGGGGGGTAGGTATACTCAAAGTGAAATTTCTTGAGATAGGGACGGTAAAACTTCCTGAAATTCATTTAGTGTGTAGAAAATATGTTATGCTAAATAAATATGTACAATATATGCATTTCATCTTCACTGTATTGTTGGTCAGATGTGTATTTTTTTAATATCATTTTTTTTTGTTCACATTCTTTTATGAAAAAGGGGGGGGGGTCACCATTGTATATCTCAATTATTTTTAGTTAGCTGTGGTCAACATTGCCATACACAATATATTTTTGACAACTGATGTTTACTGATACTTTTTAAGTCAAGTATATTAGCGGGCAATGATAATTTGTTGTCTTTTTTTCAGATTTAAAAGTTGGTCATTTCCATGTATTAGGTAAAATGTATTGAAAAAGATTCTTCACATTATAAAATTCTTTGATGTATATAAAAAATAACAACACATTTGTTGATTTTTATTTTATTTTTTGTGTAGATATATCATTATGGTATACAGAAAAGGTTTTCCTGATAAAATAAATTGACTTTTAATGATTTTGCTCTTATTTTTGTTTTCATACCCCATAACTTTATTTTGTAGAAATCCGTAAAGGGGGGTAGGTTTACTAAAATGTAAATAATTTCTTAATCTGTGGTTAGATTTTTTTTATATTGCACAAAAGATACTCTTATTGGCAACACAATCAGAAAATACCAAGATTAGATAGATCCTAATACATGTGCATTACACTCCTACTACCTTAATCTTGCCTATCAAACTCGTGTAAACAGACGAATTTTATTTCATTACAATGTCATTCAAATAGTTATTATTTATAAAACATAAATAAATAAACGGCTAGAACTAAATAAAAACATAAAGAAATAATTATGGTTTTCCGCACTTCCTTTTACAATCTTCTAATTTATATGAAGTTTTCATTGAATCCCTTAAATTCTTCTTGAGTTATGATCCTCCAATAAGAAATAAAGTGTTATAATGCTTTGCAAAATAAATATCCAAATGGAAATAACTCCAAAATAACGAGGAAGTAATAGTTCTTGCCTTCTGTACTGACCCAAAACCTTCTTTAAATATCTATTAAGTTTCATTCTAGTATCTTACATTGTTATGTAATTATAGGGTCAATAAGGAAATTAACAAATGAAAATAACTTAATATTGAAGAAAGGGTTATAGTACTTCTACATTTCACTTCCTATCAAATCCCCTTATACATGAATGAAGTATCATTTGAATCCATTCAATAGATTTCAGGTTATGCGTTGCTCAAGATAATTACAGTTTTAAATTATGTTCTTCACAAACAAACATACACAGGGCACTAACTTACACAAATATTCACACACATTATGTATGTGTAACCTGCATTTCATCTCAATGCCGTTTGTTAATGCATAAACATTTATTTTATACCCTTCAATGTTTGCTTCACACATGGAAATAAAAGAAGGGAAATAACAATGTATAAACTGCAAAGAGCGTTATTGTCCTTAACCACGGCATTTTCCCGTAAAGCCGTTTGTCATTATATAAAGATTAGTGTTTTTAAATATCTTCGATTCTTACGGAGCTTTGCTCCGCATAAGAAACTATTCACGAACTAAGTAAAGGACAAGAACTCTAGAAATAGTGAAAGAAGCTGTGTGGTTATTGAACTTTGAACTTAATACCAATGCCCTCTATCAATTTACAAATGTTATGTTTATACCTTCAATTCTTAAAGTGTGAGCGTCATCACACGAAAATTGAGTTACATGCAATTACTCTGTAAATAATAATGGTTTTTGTACTCTGCACTTTTCCTTAATTCCCTGTATTATTTATCATAAGTTTCACATGAATACGTTCATTACTCAACGAGTTATTCTCCACACAAAAAGCGGTTCAGATTGCGAGACGGTCGGAAACACGGACAATACTCTTATTATGCCACCCTTAGGAGCATGATGATACCTTAACGAAGTTCAACAACGGGTTACGTGTGGCCAAACATATGTTCCTTGGTCAGTTTGACGAAAAACACTGCGACACTCTAGAAGTCACACTTTTTTCCCATATAAATATTATTTTTCTATTATTATAAATTAAAAGCACACAGGTTTTGCCAAAGCATTTTCGCTTCATTTAAAATTATCATTAACAATTATTTATCAAGCTTGGAACAGATGTTTGGCTTATGGGGGGAATTTCCCCAGTTTATATATCGAGGCTATATAAACCCTGTCATCGGTAATATGTTATTATGCGGATATAGCGATGTTTAAATATTGTTTTTAGATACATTCGGATTTGTAGCAATGTGTGATTCTAGTTGTAAGTCTTTTTTAAATCAATTAGTTTTGGTTGCTTTTTTTGTAACATATTATCATTCAGTCAAAAACTATAATTTTTGTTAAAACTGTGAGAATTTATTCCAGAATTTTTTAATTTTAGAAGGCAAAATTGTTGTATTTTGTAAAATATTACGTGTAGAAAGTTGTACATTTGTTTAATTACAAAAACAGTACTGAGACATATATTTTTAAAATCGTGTTTTATAATTAAAACAAAGCGAAGAACTCTAAAAGTTTGGCAAGATTCTATTATTTAGAAATATTCTACATCTCAAATATATGGCTGAAATAGTTAGATCTTGTCTTATCGGTCGTATATAAATTATAAAACAAAATGTGTACACATTCATGTCATGTAATGGATTTTATTTATGATATGTGTTGATATATTTTATTAAAACAGTGTACTCAATCTAAAAAAACTACCGAAGTTTTGCCAGTTGCATCTTTTTTCAGTGTTTATATTTAGTTTTGAAACAATTAAAAATAACGGTCGCTTTGGCGTAGTGGATATGGTGTCCGCCTAGCGACCGGGAGGTCACGGGATGGGAGCATTCTTTATATCTCACCCATAGACACCAAGTTCTGGTTCTGGTCACAGGAAACACACTGCAGAGCATAAGGCTTTAGATGCAATCGAGCTAAAATAAAAAGGTTTAAACTAAGTAGCAATTTAGTAGTTTTAATGCAAAAATGCATGTAGCATTATTGCGACTAAACAAATAGGCCTGTGTTTTCAGTTCATGTTTCACCTTGTATTTGTAAGTATTTTATTTGCTGATTTTTTTTTCAAAAACATCTATTATTGGTGAAAGAAGCTGCTGTAATATGAAATTGGTTCGGAAGGTAACTGTGTATGCTGGTCGAAACGTAAGCTTTTTGAATAACTTCTCTTCAATCTATTTCTGTGGTAATTGTGACGTACATTTTGCGCTGTACAGTCTTACGGAATTGTTTCACAGACATGCTAGCTGTCTGCCTCACTCCACACAAAAGGGTCATCTTCTATACATACGTTAAAAAATATCTGTTCGTGTTTAAGCCAGGTTTGAACGACTGCCATCAAAATTAGACATATCCTCGTTACCAATTAGGTCACCCGCACCCGCGAAATAGTTTAGTTCCCCAGCATTTAAACAACTGGGTTTATCACTTATTCTTATGGTGAGCTTTACTTTCGCATTTTAGTCCGTCGTTTGACGCCCGTATACCATCTGAACACGCAAAAGGCCACGTTTATGTTCCAAAATTCATGAGACGCGGTCAAAACATTTGAACAAGTGATATCTTGGCCGATTTAAAAACTATTTCACTTGGGTAAAACTAATATATTACTAGGTCATTCAAAAAAGCTTTTGAAAACTCTAGAAGTCACGTCGTCATGAAACATGATCAGAACATTTGTTCCAATGAAATCACGTGGGTCAGGTGGGTTTAAAAACTAGGCCAATAGGTCAAAATAAAAAAGCGTGTGAGCTGTCTAGAAGTCACAGGTTGAGCCAAATCGTCATGAAACTTGCACGAAACATTTGTTTAATCTCGGCAGAGTTTAAAAATAAATACGGTGTTTTGAATAAAAAAAAAGGACGCCAGGGGTTAGGACATATTTCCTTAAATCGCTTTAGTGAAACATTTTTAAATGCTCAATAAGCGAAAAGTTTTAGCCAAACGCAATACGACTTCCTCAGAGTATTTGTTTTAAGATATCTCGCAAAAATTAAAAAGATACCGGCCTGTCTACAAATCATGACCGCAAGGTATCTGGGCAGTTTTCCTTATGGCTAACGTGAAACATAAATTATACTACAAGTCACACTAATTTCCAAGTCATGAAAATTGTGCAGGACATTTTTTATTGATCTTTTAGAAGTTAGAAACATGTTCATCTGACTTCGGTTAAAGCTCTCGAACGCTTAACTATAAGTTATATATTTTACCCAATCATGATGAAACTTGCACATATCATTAAATCTTTGTTCTATTAATCTCTTTGCTGTGTAAGGAAACCCATATAATTTAGGCCCTTTGATAAACATGGCTGCCATGATTGGGGTAGGTTTCCTAATATTTGTCTATAGTGAAACATTGCATGATCAGGACACTTGAAATCCTTTCGGTGTCAGTTTAGCGCCTTTGGGCCTTTGGGTATCTTGTTTAAATGACATTTCTGTATGGTAATGATTGTAGTTTTTGATATTGAGTACTAGTTAGGCTATGAAGCCTTCTTCTTTTACATATTTATTGATACATTGTTTGGTAATCGTTTCCGATGGCTTGAACAAAGTGGAAAACAAATAGGTTGTTTCTTGTTCCAGAGGTACAATTTAAGAGTTTGAACACAATCACTTTAAATTAAGCAACACAAAAAGCATATGTTGTTTTTTTTTCAAATATTTATTCACATTTTCCTTAACGCTAAGAAAAAAGCATGCCAATGCCGATGTATACACTCGACTTTAGACACATATATATGCATAATAAACTTGGTAAACTATACACGCTTATGAGAAAAGTCTTAATGCAGAAACAAAGGATAATGACTTCCTTTTTTAAAATACCGAGTAGATGAAACAAATTTGCTTTATTTCTCCTTCATGTTATAAATGTTTGGAAAATATTTTATTTCTGACTTTTACAAAAACTACATCCAGACACCAATGACGAAACAAAGGTTATTGAAATATCAACATAAAACACAGTAAACTTCTAATAGTAATTGTTCAGTGATAATAAAATAAGACATCTGCATTACAATATTAGATTTATGAACAAGTTTGGGATACAACTAAACATACATCTGTATGCATTTTTTGTCAATATATTTATATTAATTATATAAATGATATTGAACAAGTGACCTGTATACCAATACTTGTCATCGTTCAGTATGATTATATATATTCTTCTAGTTAGAGTAGACGAACGAAACCATTTAAGTCCGCCGACATAAGTACGCTCAATGTCCGTTATATGCTTGTTAAACATGAATCAATTTACCTGAAATGAACTATATCTGTATGAGTCTGTATTCACCGAGCTCGTATGTGTGGCACGTACCAAGACCTATTCCCCCATGGCAACCGATGACGATGCCTGCATGGTTACACATGGATAATGTCCACTATTCTCATTGAATGAAGACCTTTGTATTGTCTTGCTTTGGTGAAGTATTTCAAGATGAGCATTAATCTTATTTTGATTACAGTATTGAACCGAGAACAGATACATTCCAGAGACGGAGGCTGTGAACTCTCCAGTCGCAGGATCATAGCCTTGACCTTCGGTGGCCTCCACTGTCTGGAATACTACATTCTGACCAGTTGATAGATCTGTGGGGCTGGTCGTAATTCGTGCACGGAAGTAAGTTGAAGAGACTTTTAACTGATCTAAAATAAAAATCAAAATTATTCAAGCACATATTGAATAAATCGTGCTTTATAACGCTACCTCTTAGGTTTATAACGTAGTAATGTTTATTAAAACGTCTACAATAGATCAGAGTATATAACGTAATACAGATTGCTTAAAAAAAACGAGTAAGCTAGAGTTGTATTTTTAGAAATTACAAACGGAAATAATAATTTGCATATGTATTTGAGTAACCGGATAAAAAAGAAAAGTTCACAATGTAATTGGACGGAAGGGCATCTATTAAGAAAACATGTTTATAAATGAGAATAAAAACGACACCTGACGTCTAGTATAATAATTATAGTCGGATGTTTAATTCTTTAACGAGACAAATATCTACTTGTTCTATACACAAATTAAAGGGGGAAAAAATATAATAAAAATGGCTGTAACACAACATATATTTCGTACATATTTTCGGGTGCGAAGATGTGACAACGCAAGATTTGATTAAGTTGCTGTCTACACTTTTGGGAAACGGATTAACTATTTATTTAATGTGCTGTATAATGCATAGACAGTATATTGAATTGCTCAGTTCGATAACTGCAGATTTAAAATAAAAAAGGCCAAATCTCCTAGGTCGCTCACCTGAGACCCAAGTGAACTGAAATGTTCTTACATGTGTATCTTTGTGGTGTTTGCGTAATAAAAGTTACCTCTGTCAGTCTGAACTTGCTTTGTACACATAACCATTTTTGAAATCGGTTGAGATTATATTATAATACATGTTCTGATCAAGTTTTAATTAAGACATAGAAGGAAAATTCCTCGCTGCTAAGCGAGACGGACCAGAAATATAAACCAACCCGACCGAGTTATCCCTGGAACAAAGGTTCTGCGCAAGTTATTCAAAGATTTGGCAAACATATGACGTCTAAAGTGTTCACAAGGTTCCACTGCAGAAAGAAAAGGAATACTGCCCCATTCCCTGGTGGCCATGTTGTTCAATGAAAGGGAACCATTTGAAAACTCGACCAAGATATCATTAAACCAAATGTTATGAGTAAGTGTCATAAAGATAAAAGTGACGCTTATAGGTTTGACACGACTTCAGTATAGCCATTTAAAGAAAACTGCCCCGCCCCTGTCGGCCATACGTTTCAACTGACTGAAAACTTATTTGAATTCAACAGAGATTTTTTTTTTTTTACCACATTTATATAGCGCCCTTTTTCATACTCGAGATGTGCGTTCAAAGGCGCTTTACATTTTGTCCCTGATCATTGGGTCATAAGTCGTCCGTTAACATCTTGGCGCAGTATGCAGCCACGGCACATTGGCTTATTTCCCTCACAGGTACCCATTTATACACCTGGGTGGAGAGGAGCAGATGTGGGATAAATTTCTTGCTCAATGAAATTCCAGTGGTCAGGACGGGATTCGAACCCGGGACCTCTCGATCCCAAGGCAGCGTCCTACCATGAGACCACTGCTCCCGAGAGATATCATTAGAGCAAATGTTCGGAAAAGTTGCATAACGTTTGGACAAAAATATGAGTTCAGGAGTTTTTAAAACGTCTCAATATAGCTATAAAAAAAACAGCCACGCCCACTGGCGGCCATGTTTCTCACGGACCGGAAGCAGTTTTGAACGATACATTTTTTGTTTAATTTTTCACATTTCTTGATTATAGGAAACATATGTGACCTCGAGAGTATTCACAAGGTTTCACTATAACTATGTGAGAACAACTCCAAGGCTGCCTAACTCCTTTGTTTTAATGGACCATAACCATTTACGAACGCTGAGATATCATAAGAACAAATGTCCTGAGAAAATTGTATGAACATTGCAACAAAAGGATTTTTTTTAAACAGGCCAGAGCAATTACCAACTCGACCGATATATCATTAGAAATCAAGTTTCTGGACAAGTTTCATGAAAATTGTGCAAAAACCTGTGACGTATAGAGTGTTAACAAGGTTTCTCTTTAGCAATATAAGGAAAGTTTCTCTACCACCTGGCGAAGGCAATTTTTCACAATGGACGGAAACCATTTTTGCACTCTGCCAATTTATCATTAGTACACATATGCTTAGCAAGTTGGACACACATGCGACTTCTATAGTGTTAACAATTATTTATTATAGCCACATCAGGAAAATTGTACTTCCCCCTCCCCTTTGGCGGATATATTTGTCAACGAACCGGCACCATTTTAAAACTCGGCAGAGATATCATAAGGACAAATGTTCTGAGCAAGTTCATCATGATTGGGTACAAACTATGACCTTTCGAGTGTTAAGTGTTTTTGTTTAATCTGGCCGTTTGATCTAATTTTCACCCCACATGACGCATTATCGTAATATCGTTGGGGCAAATGTTCTAATCGACTTTGTTGAAAACTGAGCACAAATGTGGCCTCTTGAGTGTTCACAAGGTAAATTTTGACGACGGATGACGGGCAATAAACTGTAAACGACGGACAAAGAGTGATCACAAAAGCTCATTATGAGCACGTTGTACTCAGGTAAGCTAGAAACATTTTGCTTTTGTATATTTAAATTGTGTATATTACTTGCATTTAATGTGAATATATACTTATATTTTATAGTTGCGCATATCCTTGCATTTTCTTTTCTTATGAACTCTCGGAAAAATAAAATATATCTAAAGTCAACAAATATAATATATCTCGTATGCATTGCTTTTTAAACAGTGACATTGTTTCGACTTGCTCAACCGAGTTCATACATTAATGTCCTTAACATTCAAATAATTTTCTCAAATCATAAACAATATTTATTACTTTTGTCTTGCAGACTTACCTTTAAGAACGCGGACTTCATTCACGAGTTTTTGTACAGTCACAGAGGCAATTTCTTTTATCTGAGACGAACAATCCCCATTGTTACCGCCACGGGGATCATGATGTTAAATTAATGTTAAAACAACAAATGGTACTGAACATAAGAATGTATGCAATACGTGATTGATAATTTAACATTAAGTCGGAGTTTGATTTAAAAACACTAAAATAAACTATGATCGAAGAAAATCGGTTTCGGAATGAAGCTTAAGTGGTCTCAAGTGATAGAAATGTGTTATATGACGATTTATATTAAAATAATTAAAAGAATATTTAACAATTTCAAAATGTGATAATGGACTGAACAATCTTTAAAAAGTTTGCTAATTAAAACCACGACCGGATACCTTAAATGGAGACATACGACGAAATGAAAGTAGAAATGCATGAATAATGTAATATCAAACTCTGCTCATTTTGCGTTGTACGGAAATCTTTATCAATATTAAGTGTAAAACTGACAAAATAAAGAATATAGCAGATGTGTGAAGCGGATTAGACATAGGAGCCCTATATGAGGTAACACATTAAGGTCAAATGTAAAAAAATATATATATATATCCTCAGTAATTTATCCGGAATATAGCTTAAACCGTGAGTAGGCTGTATGCCTAACACAGGAACCAGGAACCAGGCCTTTAGGTCCATGTTCAAGGTGGCAATTCAAGGTCAAATATAAAAATCCTCCCACGCTCCGTTCAGAGGGAGGCTCTTATCAAGTATATAGACCTCTGTATATTTATTGCCCGACATTTTCCTTGACCTAGATTCTTCAGATATAGAACTTCGGCCTAAAGAAGCAAACATGGCACCAATTGAAAATGAGGCTGGATGCAGTTGCTAGGGACTCGATGCACAATTGTTGCTAGGGACAATAATGTATGGTTGCCAAGGGATGCCTGCTTTCTGGTTTACTTGGCATTGTAGAGAGAACAATAATGTTGCTTAAGGCAAATTATTAAATAGGTAAAGCATTTGCATTGGTCGTTTTCTGGACATTAAACCACCAATTAATTATTTGTGTACTGGCGTCAATATATTTAGTTCTTGGTAACAGATTCAGTTCTATAAGTAAGTGTTTGTGTTTCTTTTATTTGGAAAATGATCAAATATACGCACATGTATCTATATGTTTTGTAAAACAACTATAAGTATTATGAAAGTATAAATGTCTATAATGCTAATGAAATTAAGTATCCGTATTGCTTGTTTGAAACAGAATGAACCGGGCATAAGAAAACCAATGTTAAAATTCAAAATGGCCGTATTTTTGTGAGCAATTCCACATTGATTTATTGTTAATGGTGTTTATAATTACAAAGCTATATTGTGCTGATTTGCTTGAGAAAGGTAAGTGAATGTTATTGAATACAAGTGAATGTAAGTGAACGTAAGTCACATGATTTCACTGGTATTTGTGATCCAAATGTGCTTGGCTTACTGTGAATTTTGTATAACTAAAGAAACAGATATTAACTCCTGATCATGTTTCTGGAGTTGAATATGTTGATAAAAGCTTATGATTTAACCAATGAACCCTTTCAATCTAATTGTTTGTAAAAATATAAATGTAAAATGATATATAGATGTGAATATTGTAATACACAAATGTTTCGCCATATTTAGTCATGTAAGCATGTCGCAAGAGTTATTTTCATTTCATTACTAAGACGAATATACAATAGACAGAGAACAGTGTTTAGAAACAATCAAATAAATAATTGTTTTGGTCATCAGAGTTTTGTTTAAAATGGTGCACAAAAAAATGATAACACAAGTGTTTGGTTAAAAACAAATGTATGCAACAATATTCATATTTGTAAAAACTCATTGTGGCTACAAAAATAAAAATGACCCGATTGATTGTTTGTATGAAAATGATATAATAGATGAATTTATCTTGACTTATAAATGCCTGTATTATTTTGAAATTGCCATATAAACCGCGTCATGTAAAAATGTGTCTTTTGCCATATCCTGCCAGCGTAGCTCCAGACCAGTCTGGGCATCCGCGCAGTCTGGTCAAGCTCTACCCTGTCCGCTAATGAGACCAAGAAGCCCATATATGAGTCGCGTTCAGAGAAAACTGGGCAAAATGCATGTGCGTGAAGTGTCATCCCAGATTCGCAGTCCGCACAGGCTAATCCGGGACGACACTTTCCGCCTAAACTGGATTTTCCCTAAGAAGAGACATCATTTAAACGAAAAATTCCATAAAAGCGGAAATTGTCGTCCCTGATTTGCCTGTGCGGACTGCACAGGCTAATCTGGGATGACAATTTACGAACAAGCAATTTGCCCAGTTTTCTCAGAACACGCCACAGTTTGGCATTTTCATAATTCAGAAGTGCATCCTATGAGATGGCTCAGTAATGTAAATGGTCAACATTTTATGCCCAATTACACCGTGACCTATTTTGATCATGATAAGATCACAACTTCTTGAGTTTAAGAGGGGACAATGTTAATTTCGCAAAGTTTTAGCTCACGTTGTGAAAACTCTAGAGGCCACAATTATTGCCCAATTTCCAAGAAGCTTGGTCAGGACATTTGGTTTAGTAATTCATGCGTTTATTTACAACTTACATCTAAGCTATAAGCTATTTACATTTGTACTGTGATGTCGCGTAAATGAAACAAACACTCCTTTAATTTGAGTTTATGGTTCATGCACACCTATTGATTATGCTGGCCATTTACTTCCATTACACGATTGTGTGGCAGTTAGAATCAGATGCTCATGGAAAACCTGTTTCAATTCGTTTAAGAATATTACAATATCAAAGCAATTTCAAAATTGAGAGTCGAGTATTTATTAGAGGAAAATGTGTTTTATGTTCTTCGTAACCAACGATTTACAGGACAGCAAATTTTCGAAACAAAAATGATTCGACTAAACTTAAAATGTATTGAATTTTGATTCATAACAGTAAATACTACGTTTTACTCACTATTGCTTTATTTTACTATATATAAAAATGTAAGACTATCTCGGAATAAAATAATATTTCATTACTTCTTTACCTGTCGACATCTTAATTACCCATCTGATGAGCCACCGATGCACCTATCTACCAGAGCACATTCAGGTCTTATTGGCACCCGTGCACTGGTCTATATGGATTAAAATGATTTCTTTGGCGAAAACCCGGGCAGCCGGAGCAAATTTGTCCTAGTTTAGCTCAAAATTATTTTTTCCCCAGAAAGGTCACAGAGGCAGGTCAGCACATAAGGAAGTCACGAAGACACTGAAGGGACCTATACATAAATTCAGACTTACACACACTACTAACTTTTGCATCGTGAGCAAAACACCTTTTGTCCAATGATTTTTTTACCGACTGAAGGAGAAAAACAACGCACATATAAATTAACTTTGATGTTTGCAGCAATATTTACATGACATTAATATTTCATTTAGAGCCGACATATGAGACTGTTTACAATGGTTGTCGGTTAAGCGGTTGTCCGGAACACAAACATACCTAAGTCACTTGTCATCATAATTCACTTCTTCGCTTGTATTATCGTGAACTGTTTGCATCTAAAACGATACTATTTCAAATTCTTAATGACATGCCGTGATATTAAAAAAAAATAAGCACACACCAAGTACCAACATTTGTGGCAACCACATACATCTCCATCCACTGCAATATGATTTCATGCAAACAAAAAAACAACAAACATCGGTAGGCCGTATAATGTAAACATCGCACACGTGCACAAAGTAATGCATTAATTCTTTTCAAAGCAGCTGCGATATTTTTCAGGGTTGTCCATTACCAACAGTCAAGAGAGACTTCACGGACAACCATACAATAATCGGTAGTAATGAACGATTCATGTAGCTGAAAGCGGCGTACATAATCTTAATGCGCATTATATTTGTTCGTTTACTTGCTTCTTCTCAATGGCGGAGGTACGTATGGAGACCCATTCTCAATTTCATTGTAAAGGTGTATCAATCACCTCGTGAATCTTCTTATTATCCATAATTTAACACATCCACAGTCTTTAATACATCATAATTAATACTGCATCCTGCATGAACTTCTTAAAGAAAAAGGGAACTCCAATAACTATAAACATAACATAATCAAAACTAGATTTCAACACATTGGAACCGTCAGCGCAAAGCATTTTGGGTTTAAACCGGTTTGAAGGCTACACGTACCTCACACTTGGCCCAAAATGTATCAATAAAATGAACGCGCGTCTAAAACGATCTCAGGTAAATGTACTTTTGCAAATTGATCCTGAAAACGTGCATGCTNAAGCTAAATGAAACGCATTTTAGAATGCAGTTTACCCTGCTACCTACCAGATCCTGGATTCGGACAAGGAAAGTTTCCAGGTACACAGACACGATTTCCGTCTGCAACACAATTAATGCGTTATATACAATAATATGGATGAGTCAACTTCATAGCATAATATGTTTTGCATTAAATATTTAAATGTATAGAATGGATAATAATATACATGTATACAGATTCTGGTGTACATATAATATATAATTTACACGCACGATACGTGTTATCAGGTTACGTTTCGCCGATTTGTGATATCAAAGTTTCTGATACCGCCAAACAGACAAAATCTCTCATACGTTGATATGAATATATAATCTTGTTTTGCTCAGAATATTTTGAATTTACCGTTTAAAAATGTGACCTGCATTTGCATGCGCGTATATCGAGGGCTGAACGGAAAACTGTCGTATCTCCTACTTTATTTAATATGAGTTACAACAGTCTTCCGTTCACCCCTCGATATATGTATGCAGACCGTTAGATGACCATGACCTATCATACCACTCTCGAGTTATTGTTATCAAACGCAATGCAACGTTTATTTTGAAAGTGATGTTGCACAATTATATGCTTTGTTTACTAAATATAAGCAATACGCGAATTTTTACAAAAATATAACGAAACTAAAACCAAACAATAACGAAAACAATAGAACAGCTAAAAACTATTAAATCGTTTTTATGATAATTTATCATTTATAAATGATAATGTTTTTTTCAGTATGACTCTACGTCTGATGTAAGGAGTGTTTATATTTTTAATTCTTTGACAAACGATGTAAAAGTGTCACTCCGACAATTCATGAACAAGTTTATGCAATAACCATTCCATTTCCGTGGCCTAGTGGTAAATGCGTTCGCTTACGAAACGGGATATCAAAGGTAGAAAACAAATGTTGTGTGGCCTGTTGCATACACAGCAGCTAGCTATATCGATGTTCATCAGTAAATACGTCTCATTTCCTTGGTCCTAATGTGCTTGCACTAAATCGAGAGGGACAGTAAGCTTATCAAATATATTTATTATACTTGTGCGTGATATATTTGTCTTGTATTCTTGATCAGAATTAACTTAAGACAAAGACAAAACTACAAATCACGACAATGTTATCTCTTTTATATTCTAGAATAAGAACATAAGCTAAGTGCTTTTCTCTGTATCTCTAAATATGATAAATATTTAACATGGAACTGGCTGGCGATGCGTAACAATTTTAGCTTTTGAAATTAATTATGTACAGCATTTGCCTTTAAAATGTAAATATATGAACAATTGAATTAAACGTTTATGAAATTATTCAAGAAAGTAATAGGATTGTTCTTATAATAACGATGATTTTTATTATGCGAAGAGTAATTTTGATAATTTCGAATTTATGAAGGATGACGATGATGACGACGACGATGATGATGACGTTGTTTTTTGGGTTTTAATTTGACGTAACGTATGTCGTAAAATGTGTGGTGTTTTTCGTTTTATTAGTTCCTTGAATATATTCAGACTAACGTGAAAAAAGCACCACCAGCTTAGTGTTAATTATAGATAAGAGACATAACCGCTTTGCATGTACAGGTGAGTTGGGCTACCGATATCCACTATTTACAATGTAAGCAGAATGATCAGCGCTTAGCAGAGAGTGTGTTGTTTTGTCTTTTCCTGCAGCATTCAGATGTAGAAACTTAAAATCAAAGAGCTATTGGGGGCATTGGATGTTGTAATGATAAGTAGTAGTATAGGCGAGGTCGGTAAAAGTTGATTTGATCATCAATTGAACTTTAACCACTCGTCTATGCGGTCGGATCACTAACGCTTAGATTCAATGCATACAACTACATATGTTTCACTTACCTAGTGTTTCATTTTCATTTTGAAAATTGCACTTAAAACATGTTTTTTTGCAAATCTGTAAATGACTGGCTAATAAGGAAACGACAAGAAAACGTCGCAGTGCACATTACAAATAATCCGATTTATGGGAAAAAATGATGTTTGTTAAAAACGACGTGAATTGTATTGTTTAATGTTCACTGAAGAACATGATTAGTTTAATACATATCTAAACAATATGTTCGTATTATTGTTTGACATTTAGAACTAATAAATGAAAAACAAATCAATTTCAATGTTCTTATAGAATCACAAGAACACGATGCCCAATAATGTTAATATTAACTCGAGTAGATATAGCAATTAGAAAATTACTTGTCTTCATAAATGTAAATAATGAACAACTGACTATGCACGGAATGAATGTTTAATACATATACGATAACATACTTGACCGTATTGTAGTGATACAAATTGGTTAAGATATTTACATAAAGTGTTTTTTTTTCACTTAACATACTCCATTTAATGCATGCTGACACAATAATTGCCACAATTGACGTCAGTACTCTATAAGTAGTTGATGAAAAATCAAATATTACTCTATTGGGTTGGCATTCATATCTTCCGAAAATACCTCGCACCCCAAAGTATTTATCAAGTCAGACACTTGACACGCATACATACGCCATCGTCGTATTGTTTGGTCCATGGGTATAAACACAACATATGTTTCTTCTTTGCAAGCGGAATAGTAATTATACATTCTAGACCTAGATATGTTATTGAGTTTCCGTATTAAAACCAGAACTGATACAAGTTGTATACGTACACAATTGTTCTAAAATGTAAAATGTTGAAACTAAAGTAAAATCATCTCAAATAATGCAATTAAATGTAACACTGGTGATATTTATATAATAATAATGACTAATTATATTGTTCAACGAGTGCGGGTTCGTTATTGTTCTGGGAGATTCAAGACATGTAAACCTTTTATAAGGTTGTTTTATACTTTATTATGTTTAAGTGCTACATATAAATATTCACTTTAATTCAATTCCAGATATGAAGACAACCTGAAATTAACAATAACACAAATTATAGTTAAATAACATACATAATAATATGATGGTCATTTAGTGGCGTTTATACAAAGTTGCATAGAAAACCATATCATGATCAATATAAAACATACATATCTGCTTTATAATACATTCATGACTAAAACAATATTTTAATATTCTTACCATTTATGGAATGGCTGCTTTACCCTCACATACTTGTCTTACATACAGGATTCTCCGTGAAGATGTTAAGCTCTGCAAGTTAAATGCATGTGATCATAAAGCATACAGAAATAGTGACTAAGATAGGAAAGAGCAATTCTGAGAAGTGCTGCCATTTTGCTAAGTCGCGGAAACACATTACAAATTAATATAAATGCAAAATGTATTGGATAATTACTTGTAAAAAAAAATCAATTATCCACAATCNATAGAAGTGATATCGTCTTCTGCACTTTGTGCTAAAGGAAGCCGTTGAAGTTGGAGAGTGTTTGGTTAAAAGTGTTGAATATTAGAAAGTGTGTGTAGTAAATAACAGTATTAAAACCGTTCTTATATAATCTCTAATTGCACTATGCATACACTTCTTGTAAGCATATTTGTCATTTTAATGTTTGATGGTGTTTTTACCGGCATTTGCTATTCGTTGTGCAATTGGGAACCTTGGGAGCCATGGCCAAGTTGTTCAAATTCTTGTGGGGGAGGTTCTCGGACTAGGAAGCGACTTATTTGCTGCAAATCGAGCGACGACATACACTCTTGCTTACGAGATTGCAATAAAGACTATTCTGGCCGATACGAGAATGAGTTATGCAATCAATTGTGTTACAACGGAGGAACGATACATTCCTCTGGACAATCTTGCATCTGTCCAGACGCATATTATGGATATTGCTGTCAGAACGGTCAGTAATTTTATTAATACTTAATTAAATGTAATGCCTTTAAGAGGTTTTTTGTTCGGTTTCCAGTATCGAATGATAGACGTGTTTACGTCTACAGAAACATATTTGCACAAGTTGTTATGATATGTCTTATTTGAGCAAATGAAGGTCAAATGATATAAAACGACGACGCTTAGGTGCATTCATCGGTGAATGCTTACATCGAATAGACCGTAAGTGAAATAAATTCTGGACAGGACGAACTAGTTAGAATTTAGGATCGATTCATGTTTTGCAATGTTTTGTAACGCTATGACAGGCATTCATTATAACTTGAATAATTGTTATCCATTAAAGTGTTAAAATAACAGGATCATTGTAATGCTCATCTATAATTTAGGTTGGTACACTTTGTTACATTAATAAACCAGTTTACGTGTTGTATCGTCGGACTTTTTCAAAGTTTTCTCCTAATAAAATCATCCAAAAGTAATAAATAATGTGTTTGCACTCTTAAACAAATAATTCAATAATTCAAATAATTCAATAAAATTGCTGGAAAAGACGTGTACTTAGATATGTATTGGTCAAATCAATTGTTGTTTATAAGATATAGCATACGATTTATTAAATAAATTTTGAAGTTATACAGTTGTGAACTAGTGGGATCAAATCATTCTACTAGACATACTTAAAAACACAAGCAGCCAACATATGATTCCCTACTGTGGTATATTGTGACTCTTAAACATGGTAGTAGTTAATTATCATGGTGAGCAGATTTATATCAACATAGAAATAATTCCGGTTACAACAAACAAAAAGCATAAACAATATATGTAGCGTTCTAACATATTATACAGAATCATATCATTTATATTTTTCACAACTGGTTAAGCTCTTGATGTGAAGAATACAACTACATTTTTAGATGAACAAAATAGCATTTATGCATAACACATAAAAAAGGAAAAAATATATTATTCATAGTTATTGTTATATATTTATTCAAGAACTAAATAAACAAACGCTAGAAGAAATGCATCAAGCAATTTCAAAAATGAACTCCAATTGCATTCACGTATTTGGAAATAAGTGTGCGTGTATTCATGAGTCATAAGATTGGGCTTAGTTGCAGAGACGTATGATAGGCAGTGTGAAATGTGGATTCCATTCCCCATTTGAAGATAACATATATGTATTTTAACGAAAATTCCAATGAAGATGCCTCATAAAGATAAAGACATGATTACAGAAGGATATGAAACGTCATATATACATGGTTACCGTATATAATGACCCTTGCTTGCTATTGCATGTGTGGAGAGGGAGTCTAAGTTAAAATGACACGGCCGGTAATCACTGGCGCCAATTCTTTTTTGCGATGCATCGATAAATGACCCAATGCTACTTCATAGGTGGCGCTAATGACCGGATGTTTTAAATTTGCACAGATTAATCTTCAAGGTGTGTAGGTTTTCTGTGTTTTTTTCAACATATTTCGCATTATTTCAAAAATCGGGCAATGTTGTGCGACTCAGCGAAGATTAATTCGTCAACAAATGTATAGACACGATATATGAATCATCACATGACTAAAATTTGATAGATAATGTTCCTTTTTCATATTTTTTAAATATCTTTCAACGTGCATACGTCAACCCAAATCTATACAGAACATATACACGTTCTAAAAAACACAAGATGTATATCTGTCAATATATAAGTAACCAACTCAATTAAGAAATCAGCGACCTCAATAAAACATATTGTACGATATAAACCCAAATTAGGTAATACTCAATAAATCCAATAACTTAATTCTCAACATTCTAAAAAAAGTTGTAGAATGTGTTCTTACAGTAAGATAATTCAATCCAAATACTAAATTCTCAACATTCTAAAAATAGTTGTAGAATGTGTTCATACAGTAAGATAATTTACGAAATAATTAAAAGATGTTACTTCTGCTCGAAACGATGAGTTTTGTCCCCTAATCCGAATTCTTAATTCGCGAAAAGGCAAAGATCAACGAATCTTAATTAGGCTAAAATATGTCGTTTGTTCCCACTAACATCTCCAAAAAATAAGGATAGCTCAGTCTTTAATCGTTAACCTTTTTAAGCCCCCTTCTTCGAAGAAGAGGGGGTATATTGTTTTTGGCCTGTCTGTCTGTCTGTCATTCTGTCTGTCTGTCATTCTATCCCAAAACTTAAACCTTGGTCATAACTTTTGGAATATTGAAGATAGCCGCTTGATATTTGGAATTCATGTGCATCTCATGGTGTTGCGCATTTTGAGTGGTGAAATGTCAAGGTCAAGGTCATCCTTCAAGGTCAAAGGTCAAATAAATGGCTTCAAAGCGCAGTAAGGAGCATTGTGTTTCTGACAAACACAGCTCTTGTTTACTTCAACTACTACAACTACTACTTATAGTTCTACTGCTGCTGATGATGCTACTATCTCTATTACTACTACTGCCGCTACTTATACAAATGCTGCTATAACTAATCAAACTTCTTCTTCTACTACTACTACTACTACTACTACTACCAATACTACAACAACAAAAACTACTACTACTACTGTTGCTGCTGCAGCTACTACCTCTATTACTACCACTGCCACTACAAATACTATGGATACTATAACAACTTCTACTTAAATTACTACCAGTACTTCTACTACTATAACAAGTAATAGTACCTAGCGTAACACATAATCAGATCAACATCAATGGAAAGTCATGTTGTTTGAGTATCGACTTAATAATTAAATCTATTGATAAAATGTTTATGTTTATTCTGAATTTTAAATAAATGTGTGATTACATCAATAATCCATTCATAGTCAATAATAACATCAAATTTATATGACCCATATATTTATCTTATGAATATTTTGATAACGAAATATTATGATATCTTTAAGACACGTGCATTTGTTTGTTACTATAAAACTATTGACAACCATTTAATATAAAAAGGACTGTGTCTCATATACAAAGAGTTCAGATAAACTTCAGGTAGGTTAGACGTCGAATTCATTTTAATTGTGAATGTGCCCAGGCAGGCCCGTAAGGGTCAGGCCGCCCGCCTGTATGTGTGATTATTGGACTTGCTATTTTAAGAACTTGAAAGTTACTGAATGTATCTTGATGATTAGAATACTTTGTGGACACTGTTTAATAGCAGAATAAAATCTAAAAAAAACACACACTTAATTAATCGGACTTGTGTCTGTGTTGTCATTCCACCGACTTTGTTACGGTACTTCTACTACTACTTATACTGTTGCTGCAGTGCTTCTACTTCTAATGCCGCTACTTATAATGTTGCTTATAATTAATAAATAAATACTTAGCAGTGCTTGCACAAGACTATTTATTTATTGATATGGACTCCTTTAATAATAATTATTATTATCTAAGGAAACCCCGCCCGTGTTTTTGTGGCTCCTGCTACTGATGTTGTTGTTGTTAATAATTAATAAACAAATAAATATCGATGCACGCAAAATATTATTTTGGTATACATTGATATGTATTCCTTTACTGATTATTAGCAGCAGCAAAAACAACAACATCTAAGGAAACCCCAACCCATATTAGTCTTGCTCCTGCTGCTGATGTTGCTGTTAATAATAATTAGTGAATAAATACATATTGATGCATGTAAAAGACTATTTATTTATGCATAATACATATTCGTTTATCAATTAATAAATATGGCAACAATAGCTGCAGCGGCATTGTTGGTGTCGTTGCTGCATTTGCGGATGTTAATAATAAATAAATAAATATAAATTCATGCAAACACAATGTTGCTATATTCAAGGTAAAGTGTGTATTGATAAAGTCGAAATTGGGTCGCTTAAATGCGAGTAAATCTTCATCATTTGTTGAATAATCCAAGGCGCGCGGTTGAAATTTGATACCCCTGAACACCACAACATGACCGCCAAGCTAATACGAGTTAGCATACCATGATAGTTCAATGGTGAAACCTTAAACTCATAACCAACGACAATTATGACGTGATCTCCCATTGTATAATAATTTTTATTTACGAAAACTTTTGTGTGGTTTGAATATACGTGCACTTCATAACACACATTTCATTAACTAAGGTGGATATGCGAATAACAAGTGAAAAAAAATAACAACAAAAATGTAATCGTTGTTTTCAATTTAATTGTTAAAAACGTATTATTTTTGTCCCCCAGTCTATACTGGGGGACATATTGTTTTTGCCCTGTCTGTTTGTTGGTTTGTTTGTTTGCGTCAAACTTTAACATTTGCCATAACTGTTGCAATATTGAAGATAGCAACTTCATATTTGGCATGCATGTGTATCTCATGGAGCTGCACAGTTTGAGTGGTAAAAAGTCATGGTCATCATTCAAGGTCAAAGGTCTAATATATGGGTCAAAATCGCTCAAAAGGGGACATAGTGTTTCACAAACACATCTTGTTTTTAATTATACTCATGTTAATTTCCAGTTTTATAGTATATACAATGACAGAAATCTTCAAAATATCTTTGCAACGCATGTTTCTTCATAATTATGTAGACTTTACTTTTTAGGATTATATTTCATGTTTATCGAGTTAAGAAAAACGATCGAACACTCAACCTGGAAAACAACACAAAAAGTGAATAGTCGATACCAAAAATTAAAATACATGTAGCTGAAAATGTGCATTGGCGCCACCTCCTGTCATTTGCGCCACCTCCTTCGCATTGGCTCCATCTCTTTTGGAAGAATGCAAAATTATCTATGAGATCGACAAGAAGGCAATGTGTTTGTGCATGAAACAACTTGTACATGTTCAAAGCAATGGTTTGATGTCGTTAGCGATTTCACTAGGTAGACATTTTCTCGTCACACAGGCAAAATACATCGATTTTCTTTAAAACCTACACCATGCATTAATTTATAAAAGTCCTCACGTTTCCGAATGGGTTGTTATTATATGTTTCTGTACATTTGTGGATAAATAAATCTTCGCTGAATCGCACTACATTACCCGATTTTGAAAATAACGAGCAATATGTTGAAAAAGCATATAAAACCTACTCACCATGTAGACTTATCCGTAAAATTTCAAAACATCCGGTCCTTAGCGCCACCTCGGAAGAAGCATTGGCTCATTTATCAATGCATCGCAAAAAAGAGGTGGCGCCCGTGATTACCGGCCGTGAATGACGAAAACTAAAAAAAAATAGTTTTGTTAATTCGATTCAAAGTAAAATATTAATTGTAATATAAACATTGTTCTCTAACTTGAATGATTTTAGCTATTGTTATGACATTATAAATTGTACATTGTGTGGGTAGTGTGAAGGTCACTGTCACCTGAGCGTAACTATTTTCTTCCTTATAACTAAGAAAATATGTACTCCACATGAGACAAACATATATTTATGCTAATAAAATGATACTTTTCAAAAATGTATTGATTACAATTTCGAAAATCTCAATTATTTCGACAATAATAATAATTACTAATAAAAAAAAACTGGGGTAAGGACAATAATAATATGTGTAAAAAAGGATTTGTTAATATGGGAGTTCAATTGCTGCATCAAATTTTGAATATTTTGCTGTTTACAAAGTGTTTTGACATAACTTGTCGTCTGTCTTATTTTATTTTCGTAAAGTTGAAGTAAAATGTGTGAGACGCTGAGCATATTTTAAATAAGTACTGTTGAATTTTAAACCGTCATGAGCTGGTTTTTAGTTCACCTGATTGCTCAGGTGAGCTTTTAGGATCGGTCTTTTTCCGTCGTCTGTCCGTCCGTCGTACGTCCACATTGGTTAAAAAACACTCAAGAGGCCACAATTCTTGTCCGATCTTCATGAAACTTGATCAGAAGATTTGTCCTAATGATACCTCGATCGAGTTCGAAACTGGGTCATGCTGGGTCAAAAACTAGGTCACTAGGTCAAACAAAAGAAAAACCTTGTAAACACTGTAGAAGTCACATTTCATGCCCAATCTTCATGTAACTATGTCAAAATGATGGTCTAAATAATATGTTGTTTGAGTTCAAAAGTTGTTCCGGTCCGTTGAAAAACATGGCCGCGAGTGGGCGGGACAGTTTTCCTTATTTGGCTTTAGAGAAACCTTGCGAACACTCTAGAAGTCATATTTTTTGCCCAATCATCATGAAACTTGGTCAAAACATTGGTTTTATCTCGGACGAGTTCGAAAATGGTTCCGATCGCTGAAAAAACATGGCCGCCAGTGGGAGGGGCAGTTTTCTCTATATGCTTATAGTGAAAACATGTGAACACTCTAGAAGTCACATTTTTGGTCTAATTTTCATAAAATTTGGGCAGAACATTTGTTTCCTAGAAACAAGAGTTAATTTTTTTAAATGGTTCCAGTCTGTTGACAAACATGGCTGCCAGGGGGGGGGGGCGCATTTTCATTATATTTATATAGTAAAAAAAAGGTTGTGAACACTATAGAAGTCACATTTTTTGCCAAATCATCATGAATCTTGGTAAAAAAACATTGGTTTTATTTATATCTCAGATGAGTTCGAAAATGGCCACCAGGGGGGGGGGCGGGGCAGTTTTCCTTATATGGCTATAGAGAACCTTGTGAACACTGTAGAAGTCCCATTAATTGCCTAATCATCGTGAAACATAGTCAATACATTGGTTTTATTGATATCTCGGACAAGTTGGAAAATGGCTCAGATCGGTGAAAAAAAACACTTTTTAGCTCACCTGATTGCTCAGGTGAGGTTTTAGGATCAGTCTTTGTCCGTCGCCCTACCGTCCGTCCACATTTGGTTCGTAAACACTAGCATTCACATTTTTCAAGCATTCTTTATCAAAGTTGCTGAGAAGCTATATGGCCACAAGACCTCAGTCATGTGTGATAATGAGTAAAATTGCATAATAAATGCCAGAATTATTGCCCTTAGCTTGAAAAACCTTGTTTATCTTTAACCACAAAGCACTCAGCTTTGATATGTGACAAAGATTGTTCAAAACATGCCACTGGGCAAGCTCATGTCACAGGTGAGCGATCTAGGGCCATCTTGACCCTCTTGTTTATTATGTTGTCTGTCTGCATGGTAGTTTCATTAATTTTCAATTATCTTAATTTTAGTATGCAATTATTATTTAAGAAACATATCTTTACATTGTAATTAAAAGTATAGCGCTTTCAAATGAAAGCTTAAAACTAACATGTGAACATAAATTTAAGCTTACAAAATGCAGCCATAATTGAATAAATCCATTGTTTTTAATAATTCTTTCACGCAAAGCAATCGTTGAAACTTTGATCCTGTCAGTGGGAAACAAATCGACGATCTTTGACAGAGATAATGCGCATTGAATGCATTCATTGTTATCCCCTCAAGCGGTGAATTGTGTTAAGCTTAATGGACACGCTATATAGAAAATATATAATACCTATTGAAATGTTCGTAAGATGAGCAATGAAGTTATGTTTGTGTTTTTCCTGATCTGAACAAAAACAGTTAAAGCATCAAATGGGATATAAACATATGAATCTACATCAAACAACCAGAAGTCTTTGCTATTATTATTATGATTATGATTATGATTATGATTATTATTATTATTATTATTATTATTATTATTATTATTATTATTATTATTATTATTATTATTATTATTATTATTATTATTATTATTATTATTGTTTGTTATTGTTATTGTTGTTGTTGCTGTTGTTGTTGTTGTTGTTGTTGTTGTTGTTGTTATTATAATTATTATTATTAGTAGTAGTAGAAGTAGTAGTAGTAGTAGTAGTAGTAGTAGTAGTATTAGTATTATTATTATTAGTATTATTAGTAGTAGTAGTAGTAGTAGTAGTAGTAGTAGTATTAGTTTTATTATTAGTATTATTAGTAGTAGTAGTAGTAGTATTATCACTACAATAATAATAATAATAATGATAAATAATACAATATTTTATGATAAGCCTCCATAAAAAAAATAACAGAATAATTACAATACTTTGAGGTTTACAAAATAATACAATTACCATGGATTGAGTGAAACGTTATTGAATATGGGGCGATGCGTTAGTGGGCCTCATTTTTACAGTATTGTTTACAGTTAATAAATTGTATAGATACATAGATCAGAACAAAATAACAAAAATCATTAAATTTAGTTTTGTTCAAATCATGTCAGGTATATTAATGAACGACTGATTTATGAGGTTTTACAAAGTGTATGCATACACATCTTTTAACATAGGCTAAAATCCCACAGCACAGGTTGTTGTTGTTTGGCAATGTTTGTCTTTGACTGACCCATCCACGTAGTGTCGGGGGTAGGTAATCCAAACAAGGCGCTTACGTCATTCTTGAAAAGTATGTGTAAACATCAATTGCTTATTGTCGTGATCATAAAAACAATGCGCCGAAAAGTAGCATGGCAGATCATCTTGTCTTATGTGTATTGACAAACGTTTACAATTGTATATTTATGTATGTACGTATTAATGTATTTATTCATCTATTGTTTATTTATTTATTTATTTATTTTTGCATGTTTGTATTTATGTATTTATGTTTTTATATATTTTNGTATTTGCAGTACGAATATCCGCGAAAAGGTTTGACTGGTTTCGAGCATAGCTCTATCAAATCCCTGCTGCCACAACACACCACTTGATGATTCAAATAATGTTGTTATTTGTTTTGTTCATTTTCTATGCCCAAGGGAAGTAACTGCTGTGAGGAGTTTGTACCCCCAATATACCAACGGTTGTTTCCCTCGCACAGAGCGTGAATACACTCTACCGAATAAACTTACAAAATCGTGTTTCTTTACTTCTAAAAGTACTTATAGCCGAACTAACGCACTGGAAGCAAAGTAAATTCAATTTTTCGTTATATAAAATAAGTTTTAACAAAAAGAAAAGGCACATTTAAGCTGTGTTCAGTCGTGAGAAAACAATGTCGATGGCTGTTACATTTTACCCCCGCGACAAAAATAAAAGTGCCGTACAGTAAAACATTTTTTCGTGGGGAATTGTCGTAGAATCGAAATAATCGACGTATAACCGTTGGTTATTGCGGTAATAACCAACGGTATGTCGTCTCGATGCTTGTTATCAAACCACTCGGGCTACGCCCTCTTGGTTTAATTCATACGCATCGGAACTCAATACCGTTGGTTATAATATATATAGGCTGTAAACAATAGTTATTCCATTACATGAATGACTGTCAAGGTTGCCGCTGCATAAATTATCTAAACAAATCCAGGTAAAAAAAATGCGGAGACAGCTACGCCGAAAGGTACTAAACGGATAATCCGTAAACATCTTGAAGGATTTATTTTGAGATAACAGTTGGTACTGGTAGAGATGTAAAGGCTGTATGGAGTTTGTTGTGGTAATTTTGCAGCTAAAACAAGTCCTTACAAAAACCAGGTATTATTATAATGAGGATGTTTTCACCACACTGCATGTATAAAACAATAAAGGTAATATATATTCATGAAACCGAGTTTAATGCGTGTAACCAAAATATTTCTCTTTGCAGAGTGTAATGCAATTGCTCAGTGTAAAAGAAGAAACTGCACAAATGCTTCAAACGTTGTGTGCCAAGAATGCCTTGAAAACAATGTGTTATTTAAGACCTGGAATGCCAACAAGGAATGTCAACGTAAGATATGTCATCATACTTATATATGTTTTCAGCGCTTTAACACTTATTTCAAGATATTCGCCATTCAAAAGAGATTGTGTGAGCTGCCTTGCATGTGCTAAAGTTTAGTTAACATGCTTGTTTAACTGACAACAATTTCGATAAAAAAATGGCACGAGTTCTGTTTGATATGCATCGGGATTTTCATCTTTTAATTTTTAAATCTCACACACTTTCCATATAGCCTTGTTTTTTATTAATGTTGATCTATATCGTATGTATTTATGTTCAGGTATGTGTGCTTGGAACAATCACTATTGCTGGCCTGGCACATGCGGCACCAGTGAACTGGCAAAGGATTGCCAGTGTGCCAGTGGTTTTGTTAAAAGATTCAGTGCTGAAGAAACAACTTGTCAGCTAAATAGAACTCCCGATATTCTTATTTGTGACACTGTAGCAATTGGGCCCAACGGTGAAACGAAACAAGCAAAGCACACCACCGCTACCACGACATGCGAGTTCCCGGCTGATATAAACTACAAACCAGTTACAATAATATTTAACATGACAACTGAACTCGCAGTAGAAAGCACCGAGTTCAACGCCCTCAAACCTGCGTTCATCAAAGAAGAAAGATTCGGTATTACCGACACTGCAATACATGTCAAGATTCACACTGTAGCAGGTGAGGATTTTGAAATGCATTTGATATTACGATATGTAATGTAATGTTAATACTTCAAAAGAAATAGAAGTCGATGTTCACTAACATGGTTTTTCATAAATCTTATCCGAAACAAATGTTTATTACAAGGATCGTATTTAGAAAAATGGACACAATCACTGTTGAAAGACACCACACTCAGTACAAATGTACAACCAAACCACAGCGACTCAGGGGAAATACAAGTTTATAACACCACGACTTATCTACGAAATGGCGAGGCGTATGTACAAGATTTTTTTCCAGTTTAATGCATTTTAATATGCATTCTAAATTGAGCCAAATTAGGCTATTGTAGAAAACTAAGGTTCGCTAACGTTTCTTGTTACAATGTATCTTTTAAGCTCTGATGATCAGTATTTTACATTGGTTATTTAACTGGTATGTTTATATGCTCTATGTGCTCAATGGTGCAACAACACACCTTTTATTACAGCCTATGTTTGGAGTTTGAAGCAAAAGGAGGTTGTTATTTAAAAAGGATTGACACACGAATCTTAGCAAATACATCATCTACAACAGTTCCGTACATCAAGGTAACAAGTAAGAGAACAATATGTTACAGATATGATGACGTTCCCCCAGCTCATTGCTCCGAGCTAAGGACATGCGGAAATGAATCTTTAATGATTTCAAATCGAGTGACAAAGTCAAGAAGTGTAACAGCTTCTTTCATCGGTTGGACTGATCCAATTCCAAGCAAAGGGATAAATAAAACAGCATCGGCGATCGAAAGATACGAAATTACAGTGTACGGTGTGTATTCGTCCAATCAAAGTTTAAAAGTAAACCATACGGTCAGCTTCTTTCATGAAACGGTATCTGCAAATGTTACAACAATAACATTCAACATTTTGTCAGATTTGCCGACGCTGTATAGTGTTTATCTCGGTGTACATGATCGAGCTGGTAATGCAAGAATGGCACGTCGCTTTGTGCTGTACGATAATGCAAGCTTCATTAGCAAATCAAATGAAAATCTGATGTACTTTCAAACAGCCTATCCTAAAAGTGGTTTTAAGTGGCAGAACAACAGTTATGTATGTCTTACATGGCGAAATTATTTCGTTAACGAAGTACACATGCACAACAATTTCTTAAATGCCGTTGAATCAGATCCAAGATTTAACATCACGGGTTTATATGAACAAACAACAGGATTATTACCTGTGTCTGAAACGCCAAACGTTAAAGGGATTGTAAAATTCTTCGTGTCACGAAGTGTTGGTGTTAGTGAGTTTACACCACACGTTCTCGTTCAAAACTTCACTCAACAACAGTTTTGTGAAACAATAAATTTTACCGATGGACAAAAAACGAATTGGAGGATTCAGGCAGTTGATATAACTGGCAATAACATGAGTAATGAGCGCTCTTTAATTTTCGATGCATCGCCACCAATTGTGTTAAACGTACAACTTATTTACAATCAGTATGAAGTGGAGTATATTCCACTTTTCAGCGATTTGAGAAAACTGGCACTTAATGTTTCAGCTAGAGATGAGCATAGTGGAATATACGCCATTGATGTTGGTGTTAAACATGCAGCATCGTACAGAAATATTGTGCCGTGGATAAACAACGAGGTTCATTTATGTACTCTTTAACGTGAATTAAATCGACGCAAATCGAAAGAGTTTCAATCGAATAAATCTTACATTACCAATATAGCCGTTTAAATGTATCGATGATTGTGATTGATTGATCAACTAAGTCTGCATAACTTAGCTTTTAATATTGAATTTGAAATATTACGACGTTATTAATACTGTGTTCGTTGGTGTACAGGTCGAATGTTCTACAACTCCTAATTGCTACTGCGTGCAGTCAGGGCAGTGCCAAATCTCTTACCACTTCGTGCAACTGGATGGAATCGGCAATCTTCTGATGCCTTTGGAAGAAGACATGTGCAGTGGTCAGTGCGAACTACAAGTGACTGTTGTGAATCAGGCAGGCTCATCATCCGTTCAGATGTATCAGATAAAAATTGATATAACCGCACCCGAAACAGAAAGCGTTATAATAGGTAATTAAATAATACTGAAATAAGCAGTTCATATTTACTAAAAGATGTAATAATGATATGACTTTTCGATTCCGTATTGTGCTTGGTCATGAATTACCAGTTTGTCGATTCATTAAACATGTTCTAGTTTTAGAAGTGATACAGTTACCGTTGATGTTGTGTTTAGAGTCGTGTCTATGTGTGCTATTTTGATTTCTTATTTGAAAATATTATGACGGAAACTACTTCAATAAATTTCTCTTCTGCAAGAGTGAATTGGACGGGTTTCATTGACCAAGAAAGTGACATTATTTTCTACAGAGTACACTTGTTTGACCATTGCCTAACTACAAACGAAACGTTACTAGACTCTAATATAACGCCATATAAAGAGGTGAATGTGTCTACAAGTATGATGGAAGTATCTCGAGATTTCGCAGGAACTCGTTATGTCACAGTTGTTGCCTTCAATGGCGCAATGACAGCTTCCCGTCCGATGTGCTCTGAAGGAATTGAGGGACTTATACAATTGCCAGGCACTGCAGGTTAACAAATTCAAACCTTCCGTGTCATTCTTATCAAGACATGTTTCATTATCATGATTTTTTTTGTTTTTGAAATAAGAAAAATAATAATAATAATAATAATAAGAGGTGAACGCAATTGACCCTTTGGTTGCTCTGTAAAACATGTTAGATAATATGCTTCATTATACTAATAGCCCAAGTATTAACTGGGAAGAGTTCGTTTTAAACTTAAGTTAGGCCGACTAAATTTTAAAATGTTATGTTATTTTGTATACGGCGTCGTCAATATGTATACTTTCAGATCAAAATAAAACAGCAAAGACGATTGGTTCTTCGGTCATTTTGGTCATAGCAATTGTGATCATTTCTTTAGGGTCTGTCTTCTTAGTACGGAAATACAGGTCAAACACACATGGTAATTACGAACGTTATATATTAGTCTATGATTTTGAAATACGTTGGCGGCAATTTGACTTATAATCTTGTAATGAATTTGGTGATAAATTTGTAAATTACCGACACAATACTAAAAATGCACGCCAAAAGGTTACATGATTGTATTGTCTAAACATTATGATAAAGTATTTCGTACATACAGTCTGGTATTTTCATGTGTATTCATAAAAAATAAGACATCCAAAGTGTTTTAACTTTTCCCCGCAAACAATTAACATGTTTGACAGGTCACTACATTTGAATTAGCTAAGAAGGTCATCAACATAATTTCACGGCTCTACAACCATACACACAATTGCTTTTTAAACTAAACAAATTGTTAAAAAAATCTTATGTCGCTAATTGGACACAGCTCTTGACTTATTGTCTTGTATATTTAGATATTTTCAACGAATAGTTACGTATTGTGTTTGTGTTTTAAGTTTGAAATTTACATTACGGGTTATGGATAAATTAAAACATGTTTCAAGATATTTCGACATATCAGTTCTATCTTTTATTTCACTGTTCCAAAATTATATTGCTGACGACTGACGATTAAAAACAAATTATTAACACAATACGCCTATTTTGCAGAATCAAGTGACGTTGTACATTTTGAAATAGATGGGGAGGCTTATGAGTAAGTAAAACGTTTATCATGTGATAATTGCATATCGATTAACATACAATTTTCTAATTTCTGAACACAAGAGCAAGTATATTTGTTGTTATATTTTTTTAACTATCGTATGCATTATAAATAAACTTATTTTATATCATATAGGGGCGTGACCATCAGACACCAGATAGGTGAGACGTTTAAAATATTAATATTTATATTATTAATTTCATGCAGAGAAAGTAACCTGAATTAAGCTTAACAGGCAAGATTCATTTTTTGCCCTAAATCTCAATTACTGTTACTTCTTATGTATGTCTTACGAATAAATATCAAATGATATTTGTTCATCTGTTTTATTTTCAATTTATGCAGAACACATCTATTCACGATATACAACTCCTGGCGTGTAAGTGGGCATTATATATATCTTGAAAGGTTTACTGTATTCAAAAAATATATCAAAACAAGTTTGAATGTGTTTTATATATTAATTTAATTTATAATGAATTAATACGGATTTGTTAAAGACTTTTGTCTTGCAATGTCATCTCTTACTTATTTATTATACACATAACGTAACATTTTCATACCAGAATATATTTCAGAATTCGAAGTAATATGAATTGTTCACATGACGTAGACGCAATAAGTATTTGTATAATACTAGCAAGGTCCGAGATTTATATAATAATTTGCTTTGGGTGAAATGGTCATCATAAATACTCATTCGTGTTTGACCTTCCAAAGTTTTAAGGTACTTTAAAACGCAAAATCATTATATATGTTGTTGTTTTATTCAGTACACATCCTATTTGCTACGAAATGGACCAAAAAGCTGATCAAGAAGAACAAAAATCTCGTAAGTTGCGTTCAAGATAAATATACAGACTGTTTTAGTGTACGTTACTCGTTACGAATTGTAAAGTATGATTCATACCATTTTGTTATTTAAATCTACTTAGTACGAATGCACAGTTATTGCAGTTGGATAAGTAGGTGTATGTAAAAGTCACTTTTGTGTGCCATCGAGCTATCTATTCATTGAGTAAATGAACTTAACTTATACAAAAATAGTAAGATTTTTTTTTTTAAATAAATAAATACAAATCTAGTTAAGCTGTTACAGAAGAGTAATGGCAATTTCGTTAGCTTACTGGGTACATTAAATTATCATATTGACAGTATTTAAAAAATATGAATGTTTCACTGAATGCTTATTGTTTATTGGCCATCGGTTTACTCTTTTCACAATGAAAATGAATGCAACCCTGATTTTTGGTATTTTTAACAACACGTGTCTCCATTTTTTCAGAACCTGGTCGTCCGAAAAAGAACAGTGTTGTGTACGAAAACATGCAGCTCAAATAATAATATAAATTCTGCCAGTATAAAGGACAACTATGTACACTATACAAGAAGCGCTGGTGGATCAAATAAGTTCGTTATGTCAATATCTAATTTCTTTATATTTGTATCGTTTTGAAGTGAGGCGTAACGACTAAGAATAAAGAAGTGCCTAGCATTTAAGTGATACGCATTGATGTTGTTTTAAAACAAGCCATCCAGCTTGAAAGTTGTTCCGACTAATGACTCCAATCTTATCGAGTTTTTGGGAAAATTATTTTAACCACTGGTTTTTGGTTTTGTGCGACGATTAAATGTACATATTATACACTGCTGTTAATAATTGATTGATATTATTTATGTATGAATTATTTATAATGCTTAGCAACCTCGCTTACTCATAATTTAAATAATTGTCAGAAATATGTATATTAATGTTTATTAGTGTTGTTATCAATTGCATGTACTAAAATGTGTCCACATGGCCCATTGGCCTTCTGGAAATGTTGTAAATAAATCTTGAATATATCTTGAAATCGTATATTCTACCAATATCTCAAAAGGAACTTGTATAATAAATATATTAAAGAAAAAGATAAAATCGACACACTTAGTTCAATTTCTTACAGTTCGCTATTCGTGTTTTAATTGTAATATACATACAATGGTATTGTTTTTTGTGACCTTCATTGTGTTTTGTTTGCTTCACTTTATACATTGGGGCATTTTAAAATCATTAATTCAGAATGCGTTCACATATGTCGCTTCACAAACTTGTGGGCTTATTAGCGTTGTATGATTGGCAATACTGTAGTATTATTTTCATTTTGCGCCAACATGTGAAATATGAATATGCTGAAGGATGTTAATATTTTCATTGTTTATAAGTGGACGATCATGGTTGCTTTCGTCAATTAAACATTGACTTGCAAGATACCTGTTTAGCATATCAGCTTTAAATTAGTCATTTGCTGCAAACATACCTATTTGTTTATCGAAAAGGGGTGGAATTTACGTATTTATGTTAGTTGGAATGAATGTTTGAAGTGTTTTCCAGCAGTTTTTAGCGCAAAGGTCAGACGATATTCGTTTTTTAATTACGCAAAAGTAATAAGACCCTATTCCGGAAATGTAGAGTTCGCTGTTTAAATGTTTGGCTTTTCTGTAAAGAAGTTTTTGTTGTCGATTTTATTTCTGAATGGTATTAATCAGCCAGGAAAGGTCATGAGAACGTTTGCAGACACTTTTGTTTGGAATACATGAGCCAGCAATTTGTAAAATAGTTTTGAAAATATTGTCTGCATAAATATCAACAGTATCGCATTTAAGAAGATCCCAGTTAATACCTTTCATTAATTGTCATAGTTTTAAATAATTCCCAATGTTGTTATGCCGGATAACACGTTTAACATATTGGCTTTTTAAATTTAAATGTTACTAAAACAGGGCAGTGGTACCGAATAATTTGGTAAAAGGGTTCGCCTGTTACAGAATGTAATACAGTATTCGGATTACTTACAAAGGTTAAGTAAATTATGGAAGATGTTTGTTCCGTATAGTGTGTTGGCTCATGAATACGTTGCGTAAAGTCTTATTGTTGACATAATTTATTGTTGACATAATTTATCAATTATTCGTGTCGATAATTTGGCGAGAGCATTTATATTAAAATCACCGGTAATAATGATATCATTTATGTGTGTTTATCTGGCTTGTCATATAGAATCTTCAATAGCATGCATACACGATCTACCCGCCATAAGCGGTCTATAAAACACGCCAAAAAGAATGGATTTATGTATTTAAGAGAAAATTTCATTCCATATACAGTCTTATTATTTTTTTTTAGATCGTGTCTTCATTTGAAAGCAATATTTTCATTAACGTATATAGAAGCGCCACCATGAGAGTCACAATGGCGATCCTTGCGAATTGGTTGGTGGACGCCGTCAAAAAGGAGATCAGTAGATGGGATAGAACTATTTAACCATGTTTCAGTAAAACCAATAATATCAAAATCACGTAGACCTGTATACTGAACATCTATTTTTGCACCAGACTTTAAATATTAAAATGAACACAACTTAAGTGGTGTGATACTGAAGCATTCAATGATTAGAAATGGATACATCATTTCTTGATCTGTGTTATAAGATGGCTCAGACAAAGTATGCCCTGGGTTTGGATGTATATCACCTGATCGTAATAAAAAAATAGAGATCCAACAGCATGTTACAACAAACAGGAGACATTAAAGAATTTGTTTTAGAAAGAGAATGTCAGTTTGTATGTTTTTTCCTATCAAGGCGCGTTTACATGGGTGTTCAATAATGCGTGATATGTTAAAAGACTGGTGTAACTTACTTCGTAATAAAAATACACTTATAACACTAAGCTATAATTGGCAGGCACATAAAACGTGAATGAGATGTGGAAAAATAAGTTGTTATCTATATGCTATCATGACAGCGTGTTCTGGTCTCTGTTTGATGTTCATCATAATGATATGATTACATGAAAACGAAGTGAGCCAGAAACGCTGATATGATTCATACGGAAATATTGCGACGAGGCTGATGTAAAAATTTGATTACGTCGTTTGCTACAGAACCGATTCAATTATTAAGTTAAGATAAGAGAGAGATATAAATAGCAATAGAACTATGAAAAAGGAAGATAAAATGTTAGGTATCATTTTCATAATATGTGCGGTTTTGTTGGGTATATAAATGAGGAAATTGAAAACAAAAATTGAATAATCGGTGTCTTTGATATTGGGTCTTTGAACACGCGTCCTGCACATGGTACGCCATCTCTATATGGTGGAAATTTCTGGTAAGATATTTGTAGAAATCATTATTTATGATGAGGTAACTTTTCAGACTATCTGTAACATATGCAAAGTTTACACTTGAGCTCAAAGTACGATTTTGATATTTAGGCTAGGAACACGCGTCTTACACGCGATATACCATCATGACGTGGTTAATATATGTTGACTTAATAAGTAATCGATTGCGAAAAATGCCAAAATGAAAACTATCGATTCAAATTCTAAAACACAAGATACTAATTGATATAACTGATTGACATTACATTGTTGACCCATTATTACAGATCTGAACTCCCTGGTTCAAATTAAAAACTGTTGTTGTTATTAATGACATAAGCGTTGTGGTTAAATTATTGATCGTTCACGAAGAAGACACGTGTTAATTTTCAATTCGTGCTCTCAAATTTTAAATGGCATTTTTGCTTTAAAATGCAGTTTGCAATAAATATCTATTTCAAACAAAAAAAATACATGTCATATCATCGCATTCACTAAGTTACTGGAATTCAAGTTGGCAAAATGTACAAGCATAATATAATCAAAAAGCAATCCAAGTCTACTTTAAGAAGGGCGTTCACTAAAATGCCGTTAAGTCGGATAGAAGTGTTTTATTAGTATTTTTTCAATATTAAAATGTATTGACTCTATTGGATGAATATCGTATGCCTGAGATTGCAAACACGTTTTGGAACTCAAACAAATTTGCATAACCATTTGTGATTTAGCAACTTTAAAATTGTATCATACAAAAATAAGCTACAGACGTTCGAGTTTTAAATAAGCCAAGAGATGATGTTTAACCACAAAGCGTGACCTTGACATTCGGTGTTGGGAAACAGGTTTCACACGCAAAACCGTTTTATGACATGTAACAATGACATAGTGAATGTTTACGCTACAGTGCAGAAGAGATGTATTAAGTCCAAATTTGACATGTGACCTAGACTTTTGAGTTTCATGTGACACCGCATATATTTATACATTGAGTTCTAACATAAACTCAACCATAGTGACAACTAAGAGTGTGCAAAACAAGCTGGCTTGAAACACAGTTAATATCATTATTTTACTTTAAGAGGGTTAATTTAATACTCACAATGCAGTTAACTTTACAGTTACAGTATCATCAGTCGGCAAAATGTAAGCAGGTGTCGTCTGAATATGTATGCCAAACGTTGGAAGTACTGTAACAAATTCCGTTATATGGGTAACTATCGATAGGCATTTCATTATAGTCATGTGTAAGTTAACACATTAAATATCACACTCAAATAAAAGACGGTTTAAGGTTTGATTTTCGTTATGATTTGGTCGGCCTAATATCTAAAGGTATAAATAAAATTTGCAATGAAAAAGGGCTTACTAAAACATTATATTTCAATTTGTCTACGCCGTTAATAAAAAACAATCAATTTCTAATCGGCATTTGTTTCTTGTAAAAAAAAATTTGCTTTTTTCCCGCAAATTATTTTCTTTTCATTTACGACATACAAAATAATGATAAACTTTCAAAACACATCAAGCAATAGACTCAAGACACTAAGTACACAAAACATATTATACATCGTCTAGGATAATTAACGTCAAAGGCAACGCTGGAAGCATTTCCGGTGGTGGTGACGATGTGACGTGTTTTAGTGCATTGGCAAAAAAACAGTGAAAATTATTGAATTAACA
>VMBQ01000710.1:470474-487617 GCA_007657795.1 Dreissena rostriformis | reverse complement strand
TTGTTAACAATTAGCGCTAATCATCACTATTCTACCTAAACAAAGTCAACGAATTCGATACAGCGTTACTGCATTCGCGTTTTACAGGAAAAGTCAGTTGTCTATACACTGTATAATGTACACGCCTTTGTGTCAAAACCGGATTAAACTTGATTGAAAAGCAGACGAAGTACTTGTATGCATGCGTGGATTACGTTGGATTTTAATGCATTACGGTAATTCAGTCTTAATTTTGTTTAAATATTGGACATAATTATTCGTTAGGATCTTAAATTCGTCAATCGGTCGACTGACGAAATAGACGAAAATTAATGCCTGACGAATACTAATGGTTTCACAGTATGAATTTGTTTGTTTGTCAACTAAAGATTAATAGTCTCAAAATTGTGTCTTTTCAACTCCTCTTCAACCATTCGGTGGATTTTTAAACTTTCACAGTTGAATGACGTTAATATGAAGATGATCATAGAGAAAGGAATTTCCACTGGGACAAGAATTGGCAGTATAATTTCGCTTTGACAGTTTTTCCTCTTAGGAATACATAGTCCCAACATTTTGTGTTTTCAACTCCTCTAACTACTTTGCCGATATCACACAAACTTCCACATCTAAATGACTTTAATGTGCAGATGATCGTTAAGATTGGAATTTTGGCCCCTAATATGCTTAGTTATTGCCTTTTTTCTTTGTGTCCGCTGTAAAATAAATCTTGGATTTGTTTGTGTCAAATATATTGTGCGGGAACATCATTGTCTGTGACAGATTTTATTCAATTCTAGTTTACACGTTTACATTAAACCCCACCCACAACATAGTAGATGTGGTTTGCTGGATTCAAAGTATAAGTCTGTCTGTCATGTATGTCTTTCCGTCCGCCCGTTCGTCAGTCTGTAGACACGAACTTAACCCGACGAAGTTATCCTGCACTTTCAACGTACAACTTGCATGCATGGTTCCTATTGATACGAAGTTTGATAGGTCCAATTTGTATGACTAGTATCCTACGTTATTACGATTAAAAGTTTTGCTCCCTGTTCCACTTAAGGGGTGTTGCTGCAGTTTTGCTGATTTTTTTTCCATCTAATAACTTTTGCTCAAAATTTATATTCAAGTACTACATACAAAGACTATATGAAAAATGAAATAAAAACATTGGGTCACCGGCCTTGTTTTGATTTTATTCACCATTTTATAACATGTACTTTTTCATTAAAACTGAAAAATCTCTAATTGCATAAAAATGATTAATAACCTATGAAATTTGCAACATATTGATATTATATAAACTAATATACANGTCTATATAGCAACTATCTTTGCTATTACTCCAATCTAGGCGCGTTGTGCGTGCTAGTTTGTTCACCTTTCATCGATCAATCGATCAGATGGGCATAAGCACTTTCAATATCAGAATAGTATAGTTGAGCCTTATTCCTCCGAGAGAACGCATATTCATTATTAAAAAACTCGCGCTTGATCTTTATTTGTTTATTCTCAAAAGACAAATAAAAAGCATTCCATTCAATCAGTTATTAAATGATGCAAATACTAATCCTGACATTTTTATTTAGAATATTGTTGATAACAGCTTAAAGTATCTTTCAAGTAAGCATAGATGTAAAATGTTTCCAGCTGTCTTTCAACGAACGCTGATATGTTTCTCAGGTCATAAGATGTAACAACATCCTATCCCACCACATTCAGGCGGTGGATGCATAAAGATTCGCTCTGTCCGTTCGGCTTTTCGCGTTTCCTTCTGTCCGTCCGTCCGTCGGATTTTCTTTGTCGCGCGTAACTCAAAAAGTATTGCTTCTAGAAATGTTACAAACTAGCATGTGACCGTTAGTCCCTCCATATTTTGGTCTGAATATTTGCAACATTACCGGACTTATGAAACTTTTTATAGCAAAATATGATTTGTATTATCATGGAACCTATTTAGGACGATGAAAACCATTGCAGTTGATAATCGAATACTGTTTGAGCTGATACTACGCATATTTAATGATAACCAGGATGTTTGTATGTTGACTGTATTTGTTTTCAATTGTAATTGTTCAATAATAATAGTAATGATAAAAACAAATAATGTTAATATATACACAACATTTTATATTATCTTCGTATATTGTTCAAACTTGTGTTGCAAAAATTAAAAAATATGTTACGGAAGACATCCTTTGATTAACACACCAAAATACTTATATATCAATCACAAACGGGCATTTCTTCTGAATGCATTCATCCATCCGTCCTTCCCATTTATCCATCCAGCCATCCAGCCATCCGTCCGTTTGTCCATCTATCCGTCCATCCATCCGTGTCCGTCCGTCCGTCCATCCATCCATCTATCCATTTATACACCCACCACCCACTCAACCATCCAGCCGTTCGGTCTTTTGGTACGTAGTTATTTCGTTTTGACCCAATATCAAGATAATGTGTTGACCTTCAACCATGCAATTTGGTTTGATGGTTACTTGGGTGGAAAGGAAAACGCCTTTCGATTTTGGGGTCAACAGGATAATACTCAATATCACAGGGGCGTGTTACCGTTAATTTGTGTACACAATATATCTTGAGAATGCTATTACCTAAATTTATGAAAATTGGTAAAGTGCTTACTTATGAGAAAGGGTCGACGCCTATCGATTTCGAGGTCACGAAGTCAAAGGTCAGGGAAAAAGGCTTTTAAACAGCAAATTATTTTCGGCACTATTTTTTGAGAACGCTTTGACCTGCAGTCATGCAAATTAATAAAGTGATAACACGAAAAGAAGACGCATATTTTGAGTTCACCGGGTCAAAGGTAAATGTCACTTGAGTTCGTATCACGAAAAGATAAGCAGAACATATTTCGACATCCGATCATCACAATTGGTGTGCTGGTACTTAGAAAAAATAAATGATGCATATTGATGTTGAGGTCAACAGTCGAAAGGTTAAGGTCCCATTGGCTTGTAACCGGAAATTCATTTCCACACAGTAAACCTGAAAACGCATTGACCTACAATATTGCAATAGCTCTCGTAGTTAATTAGGTGAAAGTAAGACGACTATACAAATTGAGGTTATGGGTTCAAGGCTTGTATCATCATGTGGAAGATAAAACATGTCCAGAAAAAAATCAAAATGTTCTTATTGAAGATAAACAATGTCCAGACAAAGATCAAAATGCAATGTGGAAGATGGAAGATGTCAAAAGAAAGATAAAAGTGTAATTTGGAAGATAAAAGATGTCCAGAGAAAGATTGAATATCTAAGGAATTAAAAAAGCCTTAGATAGATCATTTGGATGTTTTTAGAAAGAAAAACATTGCAAGTTTTTTAACATATGTGAATATTACAAACATCATGATAAATTGGTGTTTGACAAAACTAAAACCAACATTATATAGGTAAGCAATGTTCATAAACATCAATGAGGTCAATTGTTTTTATTTAGTGGCCGGCATTGTTCAGGAATGACAAAAACAGTTCAATATTACCAGAATTTTCTTTATATTTACTTAAATGACAATAATTATTTACATTCGCCTGTAAATACTTGCAAAGAACAAGATTCACAGTGCATCTTTAACATGCTTAGTTAGAGTAAATGCACTCGTATTAAACATTTCTAACGTCATTTGTGAACGTTTTCAAAAACAGAACTCAAACTATTGTGCTCTTGTACACTGTTCACCAGACTAGAGCGCTTAACATTTTCCCTTAATTTATATTCGTATTGTTCGTGCTTGGATTTAAAAACAACACAACCTTGTGTCTGAACCTTTGGTTCGTAAGTTTGCACCCAAAACGAAGACGCTGTTGGACTACTACGAATTTTCCAACCTCCGTCGGCAACACAGAATACGTTCTACAATGAAGCGTCTGAACTCTGGGTTGAAGAACCCAATAATGAACGGGTTCAGGGTGCTGTTGATCACGTATGAGCTGTAGGCGAGCACTTCCCAGGCACTGCTCGTATTATCATACTTCTGCAACAGGCTGATGACAAAGTACGGTACAAAGCTCACCAACGAAGCAGAATTCATTACACATATCATTATCGTGATGCGTTGTTCAATTCGATTATTCCTTTTCCTTCTTTTAGACGAATGCAGTTGTCTGTCAACATGTTGTATGGCGTGTAATGTGGTGATTGTATTTTCTTCAGTAGACAAAACGCATGTGACGTCAACACGTTCTGTTGCTTCGACCTGTTGACCTCTATCTGTGGTTGCATCGGAGAGACTATTTGAATTCCTTTGACCGCATTCGATTGTGTAAACATGAGGAGCTTGTAGCCTAGAATGCTTGTTGTAATCACCTAGATGGTTTTGAACAGAAGCAACTTTCCTTGAAATTAAGCTATATATCACAATTGTGAGAATCAATACACTAACTAGAATACTCAGATCCAACATATGGAACAATGTGACGGTTCCCTTCAGTTCCGGTCGCCTGGAACGCATGCAATGGGCGCCAGTGATGGTCCTGTTATTAGACATCACGTTCACATCTACTGGCGTGCGCTCTACGATCCATATATCGCACAGTGCATAGACATTTGACATCATTAAACATGCACAAATAACGTACTTTATAGAACTCAATTGGCATAAAACCTTCGGCCAATGCTGCCATTGATAAATTAAAACTAATCTATCGAACCCGATTGCACACAAGAAAAGTAGAGAATTAACGATGAGTACGTGAAAGATTAAGTAATATAGTTTGCACCAAGCATTACTTGGAAAAGTCAACGTATTTAAAAAGTGGTAAATAATTGTGAAACTAAAGAACGATGTTAAAAAATCATTAATTGTCAATGTTTTTATTAAAATATTAGTGACAGTTTTCTTCTTTTGCTTCACATAAAACACTAAAGCACTGGTGTTGCCTAATATTCCTAGCATTGCAACTATCGCCACATATACGACAAGTCCGATGTATTGGCGACTCTTCTCATCGTTGAGCTCTTGTATCACACTCTCATCGCTTATTAATACATCTGATTGGACTTTATCCGCCATTGTGTAGCGTCTGTTCAACTACAGAAACCGGTTGATAATTAATGTGGCAATTCCGACCGATTTTGTGTATTTGGTTTTCTTCAACAACTGATAGTGTCAGCATATTTTATTTAATCTTAATATATTATATCCCCGCCATAGCAATAACTCACTTTCACGAAACAACTTCTTTTTAAACGTGTTTTTAAATTCGCTTTTAATATACACCGCTACGTGGTGAGATCGCATTGTATCGTCATTGCAGAGTATAATAATTTGACATTTGTATTGCTAATTCACCACATGAAAGCCTTAAGCGTGTTTCCCTCCAGTTTTTTCACACTAAGCTTCTCTACAAAAAAGCAACGTCCATTAAATATTATTTCCCATTGGAGAGAATTACGTGATTAAATATGACGAATATTACAAAATAGCTCCCAAAGGCAAAACGATATGGCGATAAATATCACATTCAAACAGGCACACAATGTATTGCTCCGAGTATTAGATTTTGTTTAAGGCTATTTTATGGACGACATGTAACGCTGTCTAAAGGTATACTTCATTTTCGCCTGGAATTTGGTGTCCAGAGAATACCCACAAGCAATTTTTCGACGCGTGTTTTAGTTTAACGATATAAGCCACACATATCAATCGATATTTCATGCAAAAAGATAGAAATCAAAATATGGAATCTATTCTTCTTAGGCGATAATAATCACATTGGAAAAAAAGAGAACAGATATTTATTGCTGATTACATGTACCAATTGTTTATTGGAATATTATATTGTAATAATATACACATTTGCTCATTTTAGGTGTGTTGTTCCGATTTCAGAAATCACAACTGTTCATAAGTTTTGAATAATTAATTTCTTCATGCAGTACATCTTTTATGTAAACACGCATTATAAAACAAATTAAATGAATGCTTTTCTTTTTATTTTAACAATACCTTTAACAAGCTTGACTTTACTAAATGCCTATGGGATATTGTACTCGGTTTTTCACATTCACATTTATACTTGACCTTATTCTGGGTTTTTAATTTTTGAAAGCATACGGTTGTAGGATAGATATTCTTAGCCGAAGCATTAATATCTGAAATAGTTGCTACACACTTGGGCATGTTCATGCTCGGGGATGTTTCAGAATAAGTATCTGCGAGGACATTTCAATTCACACAAGATCTGACGTGATAGTTATGGCGAGCGTTCCAAACTACAGAAATATGCATACTGGTCCTTTCCCGATCGAACCCTCGCAGAAGAGAGCATGTATAGGAGAAAGCTTGGTAGCAAAGTCACTGGTAGAAGAAGCAAAATTACCGGTGCAAATAATGAATATCATTCAGCAAGATCATGTGCTACATAAGGGTACAAGTATCGCTCAAATGACTTCGGTTAGGCTGCAACACGGGTATACGCGGGCTGTGTCTCCAGAGGAACCTGTACCTTAGCATTTAATATACCTGCACCAGAAAACCGTCCAAGGTATGGATGAGTATCAACGCAGAAAGGTATCCAAGAGGCAGATAATGACATAGGCAGGATAGTGAGGCATAAGATAAATACCGGTTATGCTCAGCCCATGAAGCAGCCGTTACGAAGACCAACGTTTCACATGAACGAAGAGATTGATTCGCAGATTGAGCAAATGTTTCAGAAGAGGTTAATTAAAAATCGACCAGTCCTTGGGATAGTGGCAGTATGATGGTCTCAAAGAAGGATGGTTCGAAACGTTTCTGTGAAGATTATCGGAAGCTTAACGATGTCACAATAAAAGATTCTTATCCGTTGCACCGGATTGATGATTCCCTACACCGACTGGCGGGCGCTGTATTGTTCTGTTTCCAGGATTTTAATTCCGGTTACTGGCAAGTAGAAGTCGAAGAGCCTGATAGACCGAAAACGGCATTTGCATCGAGAATGGGGCTGTTCGAATTCCGAGTGATGTCGTTTGGTATTTGCAATGCCTCGGCGAAAGTTGAACGATTGATGGAAGCAGTGTTAGCTGGTTTGAATTTGAAATTGTGTTTCATCTATCTCGATGGTGTGATTGTTCATGAAAGGACCGTTGAAGATATGATCCGAAATCTGGACCTGATCCTCGGCAAACTCGGTAAGGCTGGCCTCAAGCTGAAGGCACGAAAGTGTCAGCTGTTTCGTCATGAGGTGACGTATCTAGGTCATATCGTTTCAAAAGATTGAGTGAAGACAGACCCCAAAAAGACGGAGGCCATACGAGAATGGTCGGAGCCTTCATGCGTTACATAAGAAAGGGCATTCATAGGGCTTTGCAGCTATTACCGAAGGTTTATAAGGGACTTGGCGAGTAAAGCTTAACTTCTGCATAAGCTCACTTAAAAGGGTCATAAATATGACTTAAATGAAGACTGCAAGAAAGCTGTTTCGCATTTGAAAGAATGCTTTTAAGATGCTCCCATCTTGGCACGTTCGGACTTCAAAGAACATTTCATTTTAGAAACTGATGCCAGTTATTTAGGAATTGGTGCACTTCTATCCCAAAAAGTGAATGATATCGAGCGACCAGTGGCGTTTGCCAGTAGCACTTTGTCAAAGTCGGAAACGACATTACTGCGTGATCCGGAAATAACCGTTTTCCGTTGTCAATTTCGTAAAATATATCCTGCATTTCCTATATGAAATAAAGTTCACAATTCGGACAGATCACGGATCGCTGCGGTGGCTTACAAACTTCAAGAACCCAGAAGGCCAGCTTGCGCGTTGGCTAGAAGTATTGGTAGAATGCGACATGAAGATAGAGCATCGCTCTGGTCGTCTTCACAGTAATGCGGATATGCTAAGAAGAAAACAATGTAAGCAATGCGGTCGAGTTGAAGTTGAAGTCTCATTCAAAAGCATCAACGAAGCATGCTCAGCTCGATTAAATATCAGTAAAGGACAGGATGCGGATGGCGCTCTCTCCCGCTTGAAGAATTTGGTTAAGGCCGCCGAAAAACCAGATCTAAAGGAATTGGAAAAAAGAGAGTGCGTACATGAAAGCACTTATAGCTCAGCGGGAGCAACTTGAGGTTTATGATGGTGTCTTGTTTCGGAAATATGAACTAAAAGGTCGAGAAAAAGTAGCCCATCTCAGGATGTGAAGGGAAGTGTTAAATCACTCCCATGACGTTCGTGCATCTGGTCACTTGGGAATCAAAATGATCTTCGCAAGGGCTCAACAGGTCTTTTATTGGCCAGGCGTATCCAGGGATGTTGCGACATACGTCAATGGTAGTGAGGCCTGTACAAAAGAGAAAAGATCCATGCAAAACCAAGAAGGCACCCATGGAGATCACTGAGTTTCCATTCTAGGCGAGTTGCCTACCACAGAGAGAGGCAACACATATATTTTAATAATTGGTGATTTTTTAACCAAGTGGATGGAATGTCATGTAATGCCAAACATGGAGGCAAACACTGTAGCAACTAATTTGCTTGAACAGGTTGTAACCTGATTTGGAGTACCACGAATCATTCACTCAGACCAGGGTCGACAATTATAGAGCTTGATTGTTTACAGAAATGTGGAAGCTACTTCAGATCGACAAGAATAAAACGACACCTTACCGTCCCTAGTCTGAAGGTATGGTCCAACGCTTTAATCGTACACTAAAGGCCACGCTTATTGCGTTATTGCAAGAAAACCATCGTGACTGGAACAAGCACCTTCAATAAATGCTTATGGCATATCGATCCACCGCGACTGAAACAGCTGAGGTATCCACCCCTTTGGACCATATGTATGAGATGTCTGTAGCTTCAAACAGACACCTGTGATTCAGTAGGTTTGGGAAATTCAAGAAAAGATGGAAAAAGCTCACAGTCAGGTTCGGAAAAAACACAGGAATTGCCATGAAACGACAAAAGGTATTTCATGACTCAAAGGTATCATATAAGTATTTTAAGCAAGGAAACCAAGTATGTGTTTTCTTTCCGGTTAGGATGTCGGGTTGTAGTTCAAAACTTACGTCGTGTAGGAACGGACCGTTCGAGGTAAGTGCCTGTGTTGTATAGCGTAAATTGTGACCAAAATAAATGCGATCAATTGCTAAATTGCGACCGACCTCGTTCAGCAAGGTCCCAAATCTTCGATAATGAAATCGAGGATGATGCTTGGAGCTCCCGGGATCTACCGGCCGTATTCGAGGAGGACTTTGATGCCCCCAAGAACAAGCATTCTCGTCGGAGACCAGTCTGGGCTGACGATTATGTATTGTATACATGCAGGGAGATGACTCATACAAAGACGACCCTACGAGTCCAAACTGCGTCGCTAATCCGTCCGAACTGTAAGGAGGCGTGCGAAGACTCGACCACTTAGTCATACCACATCCGTGTATGCACTGAAGGCCAAGTAGGGTGCGACGAGTGTCGCATTTCGTTCAAAACAAGTTAGACGTACCAACAGCATGTTCGGCGTGTTCATCGGTCGCTGGATGGAGAGAGAGCGATTGGCTTAGAGAAATTCCGGGGGATCTGATTTAGCCAAGGAGTCTTTGAAACCAGTGTTGACAGAGGGAACGGCTGTCATAGAGGAGCAAGTAAAGCCAGATGTACCTAACGAAGGATCAGCAGTAAAAGATTCTGCGAAGCCGGGGAAATTCTTTGAGACACTTGCCTTCCTCAGAAATCCGAAAAAACCGCTGTTGCCTGGGCACCCTCCAAAACCAATCGCTAGACCAGAAAAAAAACGGCAGTTGAAAATAAACGTCCAAACCTCAGCAGATTGCGGCTTTCTAAAGAAAAGGATTCTGGTAACGAACGAATGAATAATGGCTTACTCAAATGAAACCGTAGGCAAGAGACAGTTTGGCGGAGCCTCTTTTTATATCGGAGATATCTTCCGAGTGTCTGTCAAGCTTTCAAGACCTCACATTAGACTTGAGTCAGGACGACATACTTATATCTGCTCTGTACAAGACGGAATAGAAGTGAAGACCTGATGTATCTCAGGAAGAGATATGTTTGTGTACATTTTTGCGTCTCAGGAAGAGATCTGTTGATCAGATTCTTCTGTCTCAGGGAGAGATAACGTATTATAATTGTGAATGTATTCACCATGCAACTTTTAACAATAATTTATGTTGATAATGTTGAGGGTATGATAACCTGGACTATCGATCTGGGAAATGATCATGGAAGTATGGAAGAGTTTATCCGCCATTTCTCGCATTATGCTTTATGGCAATGTATTTCATGCAAATCATTTTCCATGTTGCTATTTATAATTGCATTTTGCTTTATGGCATTGTTTATCATGCAATTCGTTTAACATGTCGCCATTTATAATTGCATTTTTCTATTTATGATATTCATTGAAATGATACGTTTGAGTGACAGTTTTCATTATGAATCCATGGGTCTTAATGACATATGTATACTCCTTTGTTATAATTTATTAGTTCTTCTTCTTATGAAAAAAGAGTAAAATGTAATGTAAATGTGAAATTAACTAACTTTCCCTGTCTTCTTTTCTTCTGTTTACTTTACGTGTTGAAATTTTACAATATAATTATTACTTCAAATTTCATTTTGCAAAAGTCATTGGAAAGAAAACACGGGACGATCTTTAATACAACTGCGATGTTATTTCGATTTCTTGCGCAAAAATTGGCCCTTTTAATCCAAGGGGGATAACTGATATGAAACGTGTTAAAATTAATAACTTCTCCCTTAACGGTGTTGTAAAGATTCTCCATCGGAAAGTTAGTCCTACACATATCCAGCCTCACAAGAGAACAGCAAACAAACAAAAAAAGAAGCAGAAGAACACGAAAGAATGAAGTAGGCAACATTATTTTCTTGTTCTGTCATCCGTTACTTGCAGGTAGACTTTCATCTTTGGCAAAAGACAAATTTCAAGATAGATGCACGCAGAGGTGCACTGTTTGTGCAGGAGCGTAGCTAGCACGTGACTTTTGGAGCAGCGAATTTTATGAAAAATATAGGGGTTGGTCTTTAGCTAAATGTTATGAAATATTTGATGTTTTTCTTTAGTTTGTATTCTTTTCACTCTGCATTTAAACTGTTCTATGGTCAATGTGTCAAGAAATTTTACGGAAAACCTGGGATAAAATAAAACCATCTTTCAACACGGTTTCTTAATTTAATATTGTTAGCATGGTACATTCAACCATAGATATTTAGGTCCTTTTTGATTTATGAAGGTGTTGAGTTTTTTATGTTGCCATATTTTTCAGGCAATGGGATTAGTGGTTACTGATCCGCTTACCCTCCACATACAGCAAACATTTAGGAACGATGTGTTCGCCCATCAGGCGGTAGATGTGGAGGACACAAATCGCTGAATGCGACATGCTGCATATCGCCAGTATGTACTCTGGATACACGGACGCCTTCAACTGGATGACCGCAGAACAGTACCTGCCTGTTGTGTGAAGGTGATCCGTTCCAAGTTTCAGAGTTCGTTAATTACAAGTACACCATATTATGGCCAGATGCCTATTTTCCGTAACCGGGGTACATTGTAGTATAAATGAATACAAAATGTACTGTTTAATTCATCATAGTTAAATTACCTTGTTCTTTTGTCAGAAATATTACAGGGACATATTAACAATATTTCTTCAGTCAGCAGAGGTTCTAAGTAAAAATAAATACATGTATGGATAAAACATTCCAAATCGAAACTCAATTTATACTTATCTAAAGTGGAATTGAGTTAAGTGTGGAGCTTCATTTTTCATAATTTTAATTCAAGTTCTACTGATCTTCCTGCGCCTGCCATTAAGTAAAAATGTTTTACTGAGTGTTTCTTTAGTAATCATTTAAAAGTACTTATTGAGAATATATTCTCTTTCACTTGTAAATCTTGAGGCAATAACATGCATTAATTTAGAATGTTTTGGTTTTCATTGATGCATTTTTTGTAAAAATGTTGTTTAACTAACATGTTGTTATAATAGCTTGTTCACCTAACATTCTTGAAGCAATGTTATGATTTGTTATAATAATAAAGCAAAGTTTAACAACTAGCTTCTCAATTGTTTATTAGTTTAAAATAAACAACACAAATGCTATAACACAATGAACACAAAACATAATAATCTATATTCATGGAAAAAACTATGATTGATCAAGTTAACCATAAAGGTTTCCTTTACAAACATTTTGTCAGATCAAATTAAAAAAATTTAATTAACAACACTGCATCGTCTGTAGTTTTAAACTCATTCATTTTAACTTGATTGCATCAGAAGCATAGGGCTTATTGAAACACTAGTCCGCTTCCTGGTAGAACCAGTACTTTGTGTCTATGGGGGAAAGCTAAAGTACGCTGCACGTAACCTCTTGAAAGCTAGGCAGACACCTTATCCCCTACCTGACGACAACTTTTTTTCATCGTCTGTATGTAAGGCTTATTCACACACACACACACGTAATCACTCGAGCTTTAATTTTTATGCTCACAATAAATGGTTGTTTATATACTGATGTTTACAATGTAAAAAAGAACATAATCTTTATAGAGCATTATGCTTTGGTGTCATTATTTTGGAATACTCTGTCCATGAACCAAAATTAACAAACAAATTCGTAGAATTGATATCCCCCGCAACATATATTTTGTTTAAGGATGGGTGCAAAGCGGATGGATGAACATACTACGATACAAAGGGCCATTATTCCGTTATTAACAAATGGTGAACACTGCCATTTGGCGTGCATCATCGTCTTATCCATATATATACTCATACCAAGTTTCAATGTATTCCGCCAAAGCACTTCCAAAATATGGCTCCGGACACAAAAGTGCCTATAGTAAAAAGCATTTTTTCAAGAGCATTGTTACACACATTGTTTCTACTGACACGTAATGCTCAAAGATGTGACAAAAACAAAGATCAAGATCTCATACGTTACCTTATTTGAGATAAGCCACTTATCTAAAAACCACTTTCACACCGTCAGAATAAATTTGGACCATGTAACTTATAGCTGATATGTTTAACTGAGTGCAAGTTTAACATTCAGCACATTCAAAAATATGGAAGAAGGAATAACTTTTAGTCATTACAGAGATATATACATAAACCCGGCATTGGTGATTTCAAAGGGTGCGATGTGATATATTCACTCAAAATCCGTCTGTAATCTGAATGTGATGTCCATGTACGTTAACATGTCTTAAAAGTTTAACAAGGTTATCCACGTCACCATCAACTCATATTATATGAAGATACGTGATTTGATTGCTTTGCTTATTTTGGTGTGTGCGCTATTTTTGTTTCGATCCCTACTCAAAAAGAGAAACATACGGACCGAACTTACTGGTTTAAAGACTTGGGAGTGGCTCATCTTGACCAGATTAAACGAACACTCTATACAAAAATAAGCAAAACATATTTCTTCTAGGACATCATAATATACACGTACACATTGATGTTTTTAATATGTGTATGCCACGAAATATTTTTCTTAACAGCTTAAACATCTTATAACCTTGCATATTCTCTCTAGTAAAAATATTTGTCATTTGAAAAAGAATCTAGAATTGCACATGTGCATACTAAATAGATCTAGCCTAGTGCAAGAAGAACACATTGAGTTTTGTGACTTAAGTTAAAGCAACACCTACTACGTTATACAAATTTTAAGCTGTTATATGGCTTGCTTTAAAGCGCACATAAGTGTCTTCTATACAGATACAGCCCATGTAGACCATCGCGGGACGCCGCTTACACTGCCCACTATCCATAGCAACATATTCAATTTAACAGTTCAATGTTGTTAGTACCAGCTTAAAGCTCCGTTTATCTGGGGGTGGTCCTGTCGGAAAGAGGTGGAAATTTCACATTCGCACGTTGTCGATTGGTGCTAGTTCCTCTATTTCCTGGACCCAATACATTGCCCGAATCCAATTTCATTTTTTGGATTGTTTTGCCGGCTTTAGGCGGCGAGGTATCCCTGTTTTCACGAACTTCCTCTATCTTTCTGACTAGCCGGTTTTTTATTTGTCGCATGTCGCGTTTTGCACTATTTCGGTCACGTTTCAGCTGTTCTTGCATCTCTTTCATCTGTTGCATGTTTTCGGCCATAAGTCGACCGTTTTCATCCAGTTGTCTTTCTAATCTATCTTTGTTTTCCTTATGCGAGCGAACCTCTACATGTTTCGCATTAAGACGTTCTTGTGTTTCGTGTAATTATTTATGCACTTGTTACAATCTGTCTCTCATTTTCTTAATTTCTTCATCTTTACGTTTTGCGGCAGAAAATATAGTCGCCTTTTCATTCTCTAATGTCTTTAACGTTTTTTTTTAGTTGAAAAATCCTCGATGTAAGAATCGCAATGTCATTATTCATTTCTGGCGTTGTCTGTGCCTTGCGCTCCAACTCTCGTTCTAACTTTTCAATTTTCTCATCCTTTAGCGCGACAATATGTTTTTGCTCTGCTTTGTGATACTCAAAATGAAAGGCGAGATCTTCAAAGCGTCGGTTAACTGTGATCAATTCCGTTGTGAGCTCGTCTAAAGACATGATCTCTGCGCTTGCATCTTGGTGGTCCGAGCCTCGTTCGCTCACAGTGTCTGAACATTCGCCCTCTAAATCGGCTGATGCCATACTGTTATGGGAATTGTTGCAGCAGTAATGCCGATGCTACATTTTTAAAGGTAAGATAATTAACATTACATAACTTTAATGGATGTTATTTTTGAAATCAGCGTTGTGGAGAAAATGGACAAAATATCTTTACTTTAAAAACATGTACAAGATATATGTTCAATAATCATTAATCATCCAGATTTGATTCAAGTAAATGTTTTGTAAAATATTGAGCTTATGCTGAACTGAGAGTAATAGATAATTTTAATGATAAATGACCCCTAGGACAACACTATATAGAGGCTGACATATTATGTAAATTAGCAACACGATTTCTTCCCTTAGTCAATGCCCTATACGAGTAGGTAAGAGTATTTCCTATTTAGTGCGATGGCTGAAGTTGACCGACATGAAACAAATCTAAACAATATTTATAATCACGTACTAAGATTACGATATTTAAAAAAACATACATGTTTACCCATAGATTGCGTTCAGATTCGTGGCTATGGTTTCATCATTAATGAAATGTCGCCTAATATATGATATTGCAATCAAAAATGGTTATATATTGTAACACCAGTCCAGGACTAGAAAACGGACGCTCGTAATTACACTAAGCACAACATATCTCCCAACTAAATAAACATTAGGTCAAGTAATTTTGCCTAAAATGTATGTGTGATATAGGTTCGTAACGAAACACAGCCATACAAATTGATTTATAACGTTTTGCATACATTCATAAATCTATCAAACTTATTTTCAGCTCTTTACATACCTGATCTAGTTAAATGCCGCTTTACAATCCACGTTTGTCAGTGAACAAGGCGCCACTACTAGTATTGATTTTCCATATCTATGTGCTCATCAATATCTCGTGTGTTTTTTATTAATCGAAAACATATGTACCGGTGATTGACTGCTTAAAGCTGTTTATTTGTCAATCTGAGATACTTAATTTGAAATTAAATTCACCTTTTGAAAATGTTATCTTTTTTGAAACATTAAAACGAGTTAAAAAAGTACCACTCACACGGAAGCGAAAGGGTTTTGGGTTCTATTAACCAATACCCAATCGAGATGATTATCGAAATAATATACTTTAAATTTTATCGCAATCAAATGCCATTACGGCTCTTCATGTCATTTAACTGTTAATAACCAATTATTGGTTTCCGCAACAATGTTTATTCTATAATTCATATATAACGAAGCATATTCGTTTACCAAACAAATACTTCTAAATGCCTGATTTATCATCAGTCTGTTCCCCGATAACTTTTCATTATAACGTCATTTGTTATTCTAGATCTGTTTTATGTGACAAAGTAAGCAGAATGAGAAGACATTTTCGTTAAGTTTGTTCTATCTCTTAAATGATGATTTTTGTTCAAGTCAGACAAAAAAAAGCATGCTCTATCTGACATATCTATTTGTTAAGTGGAAAGTCCTCTGCTTTAAAAAGTCTCACCCAATTAATCGATCATCGATAATATGCGAAAACGCGAGTTGATAACAAAACGGGTTTAATGGGTTAGAACAGAACAGAACAGAACAGAAAGTTAATGCTTATAACTTGAACAAATCCAGTTCATACTATGCAGTTATATATACGAAACTGACAATATATAAGCGTGGATTTTTAGGCCTAACATAATTATGTATTGTTTCAGGCTACCCGACATCGATGCCGGGAACACTAAAACAAAACATTATTAGTTTTCGCCTAAAGAAGAACGCTTTTCAAGTAATTAAATCCATTGGACACGTATGTGTCTGATTTTTTCGTAAAATCTGTTGTAACAATACAATGTTGTTGTTTTTTTTCATTGGTGGAACCGTAACTTCCATTTATAACAATAGATATCATCGTTACAGTTGGAAGGTTCAATCAGTTTTGGAATCTACATTTACTAATCACCATATTTAACAGACAAATAAACGAAAAATGAAAAAAAAACTATAGTAACCTTCCTAGCTAACCCTTTTTGTTTGGTCGTTAAACGTGATAATAATACATTACGAGAAAATATTTGATGTGTTTTTTTGCCACTAAACGTTGTTCGGAATCAATCCGGACGTTTAAATGAAATTTGATGACCGATATATGTACTTTTGTTTTTCCTCAAATATTTATTGACCAAATTTGATATTAGATAACTTAAATTACGTTCGATTCAGTAAAGTAAGTGTACTGATATGAAAACATTGTAAATGAATTTTTTTTTGTGGTAATATTTATTCCCACCATAACATTTTATATATATGCATATTATATACAGAGTAGTTTATGTACATGTACTTGAAGGGTGTAGATGAATATACATGTAGTTGTTTACTAACATTCATTTACAATACATATAGTTTTATATTTCAAGAATTTTACCAAAGAAATAATAATGTTCACATATATACTAAATAAAGTGTTTGATATAAGCATGTATGTATATCTTCATATATAATATAGAGGATAAGAAAAATAACTTAAGTGCTACATTTATTTGTGTATAATAAAGTGATAATGCAGACTTTTCAAAATACTGATGTGATA
>VMBQ01000710.1:447974-465474 GCA_007657795.1 Dreissena rostriformis | reverse complement strand
ATTCCCAACAAAGTTTACATGGAAAACAATAATTGATAAAACAGTGAATCTGCAGGCGAAAATAGATGTGGCTCAGCGACTATTGTGCTGTGACCAGTACAGCCTTCTATGAAACGTGATTAAACCAGGCAATTGCTCGCCACTGTGGGATATAGCCAGGGCAAATCCAAATCTTCTGACTGCCTGTCAAACAATTCTAAATAGTATTGGATTAGTGACGTCACGCCCATTCTCTCAAAAGTGTAGCCTGTGTAACTTCATCGTTGATAACATAACTGTACATTTGATGTGTTTCTGTACCTCCAATGATGTACAGCGAAAGCGACTGTGGGAACGTGTCTTTAACCGCATCGGAATATTCCGATTTACGACATTAATGTCAATGAACGCCTTTGGGCAAACAGTATCGCTGCTGAACCGGGCTGCTGAAACTCAGCTCAGAAAATGAAAAAAAGGGCGCTTCTCAAACTTTTCTATTACGATGGCTGCTTTTCAGCTTTTAAAGGTTAAAGTGTATTAAATTACATATTTCCACGTATACTTTCGCATTGTTTATTGTTTATGTTATTTTATGGTGATATTGTCAATTGTCAAAACGTATATTCTTAATGTACCTACTCATTACTTCAATCTATTTTATTTTTTTGCTATAAATAATGTATATGTCACTATAACATACAATGTGTTGTGAAACTGTAATTAATTCTGAATGCATGCTTGCTTTGTATATGCTCTCCTACCCTGCAGGAAATAAAAGTATATATATATATATAGTTTTTTTTAGTATACAAGTGTATTTTAAATTGTTTCATTCAATATATTAACTTGACACCTTAAATAATGGAAACTAAAAAGTTCAATTTAAATAACACTGAAAATAAATCTGTTTAAACAGATGGTAAGAAACAAAACTGAGATTCGAACCCACGTCCTTTGGATCGAAGGATTGGCGCCTAAGCCATTCACTAATTCCGTAATTTACACGTGTGACTGAATTTTTTTATTTCATGTAAGCGGTCCAGGTGATGTCAGCAATTTGAACGAGGACAGCGGGGACATTTCACAATATACGATTAGTTCGCTATAAACGCTGAAATATAATTTCATTTGTCCGTGGTCCAAAAGTAAAGATCACCCTTAGTGGTCAAACGTCAATGTCACATTCGGCGATTCTAAGGTCAATTAACGTTAAATCATAATTATATAGGTTTTATGTATAGTTTATCATAGCACATTCGCCTTATTGTACTGATTTCTACACATGTGTTCTTACTGTACTTACTGTTTAGTAAAACACACAACAAAATATCCTTAGTCAACACATGCTAATGGCATATTTTATTAAAGTATCGAATTTGTTTATATTTGTCAATATGCTTAACATAATAAAAAGACATCCTATATATCCTTACATTATCAACTCTCCGCTCCACAATATACACCCCGTTTGAAATTACAAACCAGCATTAATGTCTTCTCAATGGACGAGGGTTGCCTGCAGATATTAAAAACTCCTCATTCTTTGCCCGACTTTTTTTAGACGTTCAATCAATCTGTCTTTTATCGATTATTATCATATTTAATTTTTTGTCGTGGTTCGATCTTTTTTGTTCGGTTTCTTTAATCTCCCGGGCATTACCTTGACGGGGGTTTATGAATTTCTTTAAAAATTGCTATCTATTTAAATGTCGTCCTTGAATACTTTAAGACAGTAATTTACGTAATGAAAAACGAATTGGCTATTGGTAAATGTTGTTCAGACGTTTGATGAATGGGGAAAATGTTTTAATAATTGAACGTACATGTTATATGAACGTTATTTACTAAACACATCAATTTGTTAAATCATATCAATAATTAGGTTTTCAACTGCCGACGAGTATCTGCGACACGAGTGACATTATATTAATTTAAAGTTTAATTAACGTTAGAAACATTTGTGAACAAGCTGTACGACCGCATTTTAATTAACTTTTAAGACTTCCGACTTTTGACATTCCTAAACATAACATACACTATTGAAGACTTTTTCGATAAGTGAGGAAGGGTCTACTTTAACTTGATTATTATTTACATAGTACATACATGTTCTGAGTTCAATTATTACGGTAAAGGCTCTATAAGGGAGAAGGTTATGGTTGAAATTAAGTATGATATCCTTAAACCACGAACTCAATTGTCCTCATTTATCGTCACTTACAGACATAGGTGCGTGCGTCTATTAGTGTGAGTGTGTGTTTGCCCTAGTACATTGTTATCGAGCGTCACAAGTTAGCCTTAGTCATGAGTGTCTGTCTTGCAGAACACATAACAATTTTGATAATCAAAATCGGATATCTTCTGCGATGCGTTTGGTAAGACTAACAGTAATGTTATCAGTGTTTCGAGTGAAATGTTTTAAATAATTCGCGTAATATCGCCTTATTTCGCACTTTTCCGTCATCCAAAACGATATCCGAATGTGTACGTAAAACTACGATAATTTGGTATCAATCAAAATGTGATAAATGTTCTATTACACACTGTGAGGATTCATTGTTAAAGCCCAAGTCTCACTATTGTCGGTGTAGCCCCGGTTCATCCCGGTTTGATAGAGCCGGTCGACCGGTGACTTCCGGGATGATCGCTGGTTATTTTTTTAGCGCGGCCACATTTTCCCGATGCTGCCCTGGTACTGCCCCTGTTAACATCCCGGCAGAGTCCCGGCCAGCCCCGATAGAGCTACAGTTTATCCCGGTAACGCCCCGGTGAGTCCCGGTCGTAGCCGGTAGTGCCCCGGTCGAGTCCCGATTGTAGCCGATAGCGTCTCGGTGGACCCCCGGTGAAAGTCGGTGGCGTCCCGGCAGAGCCCCGGTGACATGCCGGTGGAGCTACGGTGCTGCCCCGGTTGTTCACGGTGCCGCGCCGGTTGTTCCTGGTACGTCCCGGTGACTCCCGGTTCATCCCGGAGGCAATAACCGTAGCTCTGTCGTGATAAACCAGCTACAACCGGGGCTCCATCGGGGCTCCACCGGCACGAACCGTAGCTTTACCGGCATTAATTGGTGAACCGTAGCTACACCGGGACTCTGCCGGCATTCACCGGGGCTATACCGGCGTCAGACCGGGGTGTTGCCGTAGCTCTACCGGGGTCAATAGCATCCCGGATGAGACCCGGTTCGTGCCGGTGGAGCTACGGTGCTGTCCCGGTTGTTCCCGGTGCCGCGCCGGTTGTTCCCGGTACGTCCCGTTGACTCCCGGTTCATCCCGGAGGTATTAAACATTTTAATAGGTTGCCAGTATAGCTCCGGTTGTCCCCGGTTGTCTCCGGTTTATCCCGGACGTTCCCGGTGGAGCCCCGGTTCATCCCGATAGACCCCGGATCACGCACCGGGGCTCCACCGGCATCGCAAAATGTGATAGTGAGACTAGGCCTTAAAGGTTAAGCATTGGCTGTTTCATCGAGAGATATAACACTTCGTATGTGATAATATTTTATTCATTCCACCTGCTATACATCATTTGTTGTCAGATATGCATATATTTTTACCGGTATGTATAAATATACACAAGCTATGTCTTGTTTTTAATTATGTGAATTTTGTTTTTAAATGGCTATGGAGAATGGGGAAGGGTCGATTGAGGGTTTGGCAACTTGGAATGTCTCAGAAACTTTCATTGTTCAGTAATTGTTTCTTAAACTTTGATTATGACGCAGATTACCATGGTTATAAGGAAAACGCGCAAAAAAGAACAGAAAATAAAAAAGTTAACGTTCGTGCTACACCTTACATAACTAAAAACTGAGCATTATTGCCATTGTCAAGTTGCCTGTAAACGTCTAGTATTCGACGTTGTTTTTGCATTACGGTGAACTACGGTAATTTAGTAGGGCAGATAATTGTAAAGTTTATAAATAACGTAAATGTGTTTAGAAGTTATCTCCCTTATGTGGATATGTTTATAAACCGATGTAAATGTTGGTTGTGGTGCTTATTACTATCACACATGTGCTAGTCGTCTTTAAATGTGAGCTTGTTAATTTCATTTCAAGCAAAGCCTGGTTTACCTTCAACTTTGTGGCACAGACGTACTAGCGAAAAAACAGTTTTCCGAAACAAACACAAACAAACAACGTTCTTTTCCGCATATGGAGGTATTATTTTATATATTTAACTTTTTCCCCATGAATACTCCGTTAAAATCCGTAGCCGATTCTAAATTAAGATAGTAAATATCATGCATTATTTGAACGGATATTTGAAGACAACGTTATATAATCATGTAGTATTATACAGAGACTGCATTTAGAGCTTAACCGATAGCCTAACGGTAACTGTACAAAGCCACTGGCTGGTTGTTGTTAAGTTCGAATTCCGAAATTCGATCTTAAAATGTGTGTTCATAATCAAATTAATTTGTACATAAAGTGCACGATTGTTTGGGTTTATAATTATCTGTTAAAATCCGCGACAGACGCTGCATTATGTTCGACCCGGTTTTTGTCCCAGCACCCCTACGTCATTAACTGACTAGACTCGCGAAAGTTGGAACGAATTTTGAATTCAAGCTTATATTTTCAGCTATTTAGTTCTTACTGAAAGTTTTAGAATGTTGGTGTGGTCTTGGATTGTTTGGGGAAGCCGAAGTACCCGGAGGAAACCCCACCTCTCCGATACGGTAACCATCCAACCAAACTCACATGTTTGTTTCTAAAACTTTGCACCACAACCAACATTGTTTCTATGTATATACATGTATGCATAAATGTATATATATATACAGCTTCTTGCATGATGACAGTAAATGAACATTTTTCATTATTATGTTTGTCTGTTATGTAATCTGCTTGCCCCAAATCTAGTACTTCCCATTGCTTGCTGTGTTTGTCAGTTTTTTATTTGCTTGATGCCAGTCCATGAACAATCGTCATTATTATTATCATTATTAATTTGTTTGTCATGTTACCTGTTTTACCTTATATTTATAACTACCTTCTGTTTGCTTTGCTTGTCAGTTTTTATGTGTGCTCATGTGTTTTATTGTGAGGAAGCTGATATTTCGCTTTAACATATTTTCTTAGCGGTCCCACATTTTGTGTTTCTTTTTTTCTCAGTTTTTAATCCCGCAAATTTGTATGGCATTTTTTTTTAGATCTGTATAGATCCAGATCAGCGGCTTCCTGCACAACTTTTTAAATAATATAAGGACCAGTGAATGTAATATCATGCTTTTTTTAATAACTCTTCTGCATGCATACATATCTATTAACTTAAATTAATATTGCTATATTTTATTTCATATTTAGCTGCTTTATATTTGTTACTTATATACACTTGTTTATATTGTCGGTTCAAAAGCCTTGATGGCTTATGTTGTCTGCATATGTCTTGCCGACTCAAAATAAATCTTATCTTATCTTATCTTATGCTTCCGGGAACGGGATTGAACCCGGGTCGCCTCGTTGAGAAGCGCGTTGCTCAACAACTGCATTAACCGGACAGCCACAGTGAGGGGTAACTGATATGCCGTTGTTAATATATATCGCCATGACGGAAGCTAATATGTTTTTTTTTTCTCGTTTTCCTTGTGGAAAATGTCGAATGGCGGGAGAACATAAATGAGAGCCTGGTTAAATATAACGTGTAATACAATTAGTCGCAACGCTTCTAACTGGTGTATCGATATGTAAACTTTCCTTGCGAATTTCTGATATGCCTTATATTTTTTTTACAAAATATGCGAATAAAACAAAATAAGTATCGAAAATCGCCGAAATAGATTGTACTGATCTAATAACTGGACCAATTAACTTGTACCGGCATCAACTGAAAACAATCGTAACACCTTTTAGACAGTCGGACATATGCCTTCACGGACGTTTGCACGCCCAGGCATTTGCCACCACGCTTTTTTTTTTAAATCCAGAAACTGCGTCTCCAAAATTGTCATCAATTATTGAGATTCTATTGAGGTCATGGTACAAAGCGATCATTGTTAAAAAAATTGCCACAAAGTGTCAAAGTTTGTCGTTATAAATAATTATGAGATACTTCATGTTATTACATAATTATGGACTATTTTTCGGCATATTCTTATTGTATTTAGTTAATTGTATCATTTATACATATATTTCAACATAGGGAGAGGTACGGCTAAATATCAGGAGTGCACATGCCCTGTGTTATTTGTTTCCTAGTGGGAATATATGTCCGCCTATGCCAATATAGCGAGATACTATAATTATTGTATAATAATTGTTTTTGTATTATATGATTTATATGTTTAAATATAAATGTGGAAAAACTAAAACATAAACAGAAAAGTGCGTATTTCATATAATTAAATTCATTTCACGGTATTGAATCATATTTGTTACCCCAACATAGGGCATACGTTTCAGAGCGTTACTGATGATGAATTTTTGAAATAACAATAGCATTGCTATAACTTCAATCTAGGCGCGTTGTGCGTGCTAGTTTGTTAACCTTTCATCAACCAATCGATCAGATGGGCATTAGCACAATATCAGAATAGTATAGTTGAGCCTAATTCCTCCGAGAGAACGCATATTCATTATTGAAATACTCGCGCTTGATCTTTATATGTGTATTCTCAAATGGCAAAAAAAGGACTCCATTTAATCAATTATTTAATGATGCAAATACTAATCCTGACATTTCCATTTATACTATGTTTGGTAACAGCCCAAAGTATCTTTCAAGTAAGCAGAGATGTTAAATGTTTCCAGCTGTCTTTCAACGAACGCTGGTATTTTTCTCAAGTCATAAGATGTAACAACAGTTCCTATCCCACCACATGCAGGCGGCGGATGCATATAGATTCGCCCTTGTCCGTTCGGCTTTGCCCGTTTCCTTCCGTCCGTCCGTCCGTCGGATTCTTTTGTTGCGCATAACTCAAAAAGTATTGCTTCTAGAGAGCTGAAATGTTACAAACTAGCATGTGACCGTAAGCACCTTCATATTTTGGTCTGAATATTTTTAACATTACCGGACTTATGAAACCTTTTTTAGCAAAAAAACCTATTTAGGACGATGAAAAACATTGCAGTTAACAATCGAATGCTTTTTGATCTGATAATACGCATATTAAGGGATAACCAGTATGTGTGTATGTTGACTGTATTTGTTTTCAATTGTAATTGTTCAACAATAATAGTAATGATTCACACAAATAATGTTTATATATACACAACATTTTATATTATGTTCGTATATTGTTCAAACTTGTGTTGCAATAATTCGAAAATTTGTTACGGAAGATATCCTTTGATTAACACACCAAAATAATTATATATCAACCACAAAAGGGCATTTCTTCTGAATTCATTCATTCATCCGTTCTTCTCATTCATCCATATATCCATCCGTCAGTTCGTCCGCCCCTCCGTTTGTCCATTTATCCGTCCATCCATCCGTGTTCGTTCGTCCGTCCGTCCATCCATCCATCCATCTATCCATTCATACATCCACCACCCAATAAACCATCCACTAGTTTGGTCTTTTGGTACATAGTTATTTCGTTTCAAGATAATGCGCTGACCTTCAACCATGCACATTGGTTTGATGGCTACTTGGGAGGAAAGGAAAACGCCTTTCGATTTTGGGGTCAACAAGAAAATACTCAATATCACAGGGGCGTGTTACCGTTAATTTGTGTACACAATATATCATGAGAATGCTATTACCTAAATTTATGAAAATTGGTATAGTGCTTACTTATGAGAAAGGATCGACGCCTATCGATTTCAAGGTCACGAAGTCAAAGGTCAAGGAAAAAAGGCTTTTAAACAGCAAATTCTTTTCGGCACTATTTTATGAGAACGCGTTGACCTGCAGTCATGCAAATTAATTTAGTGAAACACGAAAAGAAGACGCATATTTTGAGTTCACCGGGTCAAAGGTAAATGTCACTTGAGTTTGTATCACGAAAAGATAAGCAGAACATATTTCGACATCCGATCATCACAATTGGTGTGCTGGTACTTAGAAGGAATCAATGATGCATATTAATTTTTAGGTCACCAGTCGAAAGGTCAAGGTCCCATTGGCTTGTAACCGGAAATTCATTTCCACACAGTAAACATGAAAACGCATTGACCTACAATATTGCAATAGCTCCCGTAGTAAATTAGGTGAAAGTAATACGACTATAAAAATTGAGGTTATGGGCTCAAGGCTTGTATCATCATGTGGAAGATAGAACATGTCCAGAGAAAAATCAAAATGTTCTAATTGAAGATAAACAAATGTCCAGAGAAAGATCGAAATAAAATGTGGAAGATGGACGATGTCAAAAGAAAGATAAAAAAGTAATTTGGAAAATAAAAGATGTCCAGAGAAAGATTGAATATCTTTGGAATTAAAAAAGCCTTAGATAGATCATTTGGATGTTTTTAGAAAGAAAACCATTGCAAGTTGTTTTAACATATGTAAATATTACAAACATTATGATAAATAAGTGTTTGACAAAACTAAAACCAACATTATATAGGTGAGCAATGTTCATAAACATCATTGAAACCTTCTTTTGAGGTCAATTGTTTTTATTTAGTGGCCGGCATTGTTCAGGGATGACAAAAACAGTTAAATATTACCAGAAATTTCTGTATAATTACTTAAATGACAATAATAATTTACATTCGCCTGTAGATAATTGCAAAGACAACATTCACAGTGCATCTTGAACATGCTTGCTTAGAGTAAATGCACCCGTATGAAACATTTCTAACGTCATTTGTAATAGTTTTCAGAAACAGAACTCAAACTATTGTGCTCTTGTACACTGTTCACCAGACTAGAGCGCTTAACGTTTTTTTCTTTATTTGTATTCGTATTGTACGTGCTTGAGTTAAATAACAATACAACCTTGTGTCTGAACCGTTGGTTCGTAAGTTTGCACCCAAAACGAAGACGCTGTTTGACTTCTACGAATTTCCCAACCTCCGTCGGCAACACAGAATACGGTCTACAATAAAGCGTCTGAACTCAGAGTTAAAGAAGCCGATAATCAATGGGTTCAGGGAGCTGTTGATCACGTATGACCTGTGGGCGAGCACTTCCCATGCACTGCTCGTATTATCGTACGTCTGCAACAGGCTGATGACAAAGTACGGTACAAAGCTCAACAGCGAAGCAGCATTCATTACAAATATCATTATCGTGATGCGTTGTTCTGTTCGTTTATTCCTTTTCCTTCTGTTAGACGAATGCAGTTGTCTGTCAGCATGTTTTACGGCGTGTAATGTGGAGATTGTATTTTCTGCAGTAAACGAAACGGATGCGACGTCAACACTTTCCGTTGTTTCGACCTGCTGACCTCTATCAGTGGTACCATCGGAAAGATTTATTGTATGTTGTTGACCGCATTCGATTGTGTAAACATGAGGGGCTTGTAGCCTAGAATTCTTGGAGTAATCACCTAGATGGTTTCGAACTGAAGCAACTTTTCTTGCAATTAAGCTATATATCACAATTGTGAGAGTCGATACAGCAACTAGAATACTTAGATCCAACATATGGAACAATGTGATGGTTCCCTTCAGTTCCGGTCGCCTGGAATGCATGCAGTGGGCGCCAGTGATGGTCCTGTTGTCAGACATCACGTGCACATCTACTGGCGTGTGTTCTACGAGCCAAATATCGCGCAGTGCAAAGACATTTGACATCATTAAACATGCACAAATAACGTACTTAATAGAACGCAATTGGCATAAAACCTTCCACCAATGCTGCCATTGATAAATTAAAACTAATCTATCGAACCCGATTGCACAAAAGAAAAGTAGAGAATTAACGATGAGCACGTGAACGATAAAGTAATATAGTTTGCACCAAGCATTACTTGGAAAAGTCAACGTATTTAAAAAGTCGTAAATGTTTGTGAAAATAAAGAACGACGTTAACAAATCATTTATTGTCAGTGCTATTATTAAAATATTAGTGACAGTTGTCTTCTTTTGCTTCGTATAAAACACTAAAGCACTGGCGTTGCCTAATATTCCTAGCATTGCAACCAATGCCACATATACTATAAGTCCGATGTATTGGCGACTCTTCTCATCGTTGAGCTCTTTTAGCACACTGTCATTGCTAACTGATACATCTGATTGGCGTTTATCCGCCATTGTTTATCGTCTTTACAACCACAGAAATCGGTTGATAATAAATGTGGTAATTTCGACCGATTTTGTGTATTTCGTTTTCTTCAACAACTGATAGTGTCAGTATATTTTATTTCATCTCAATATATAATATCCCCGCCATAGCAATAACTCACATTCACTAAACAATTTATATTTCAAAGTGCTTTTATATCCGTTTTTAATATACGCCGCTACGTGGTAGGATGGCATTTTATCATCCTAATAGAGTATAATTATTTGATATTACTATTGCTAATTCACCACATGCACGACTACTGTGTATTTCTATCCCGTTTGTTCACAATTAAGCCTCTCTACAAAAACGCCCGTTGAATGTTATTTCCCATGGGAGGGAATCACGTGATATAATACGACGAATACCACAAAAAGCTATCAAGGGCAAAAGTTTATATGGCGATCAAAATCACATGCAAACAGGCAGGCAATTTATTGCTCCGACAATAGTTCATGGGCTATATTATTTTACGCTGCCTGACGGTTTATTTCATATTCTTCTAGAATTTGGGAGTTCAGAGAACACATATAAACATTTTTCCGAAGCGTGTTTTAGTTTACCTATACAGGCCACAAATATCAGTTGATAGTCATACACAAAGTTATAAATCAAAATGTGAAATCTTTTATCCTTAAGCGATTAGAATAACGTTTGAAAAAAAAAACAGATACTAATTACTGATTACAAATTAATTAATGTAATATTAATAATAAAATCTATCTCAATGTGCTTTTATATCCGTTTTAAATATACGCCGCTACGTGGTGAGATGTCATTTTATCGTCATAATAGAGTATAATAATATAATATTATTATTGCTAATTCACCACATTAACGCCCACAACGTGTTTCCATCACAATTAAGATTCTTTACAAAATCGCAACGTCCATTAAATGTTATTTCCCAATGGAGGGAATCACGTGATGAAATATGACGAATACAACAAAATAGCTCTCAAAGGCAAAACGATATGGCGATAAATATCACATTCAAACAGGCAGACAATGTATTGCTCCGAATATTAAATTTTGTTCATTTTATGGACGACAGTTTAAGCTGTTTAACGTTTAATTTCATATTCGCCTGAAATTTGATGTCCAGAGAATACACACAAGCAATTTTCCGACGCGTGTTTTAGTTGAACGATACAAATATTAGTTGATATTCATGCAAAAAGATGTAAATACAAATATGGAATATATTCTTCTTAGGCGATTAAAATCACATTGGAAAACATTAAACAGATATTGATTGCTGATTAAAAATTGTTTAATGGAATAAAATATTATAATAATATACACATTTGATCATTTAGGTGTGTTCTTCCCCATTCAGAAATCATAACTGCTCATAAGCTTTGAATAATTAATTTCTTCGTGCAATACATATATTATGTTAACACGCATTATAAAACAAATCAAATAAATGCTTTTCTTTTTATTTTAACAATTCCTTCAAAAAACTTGAATTTACTAAATGCCTGTGGGATATTGTAATCGGTTTTTGCATTTTCCTGATAATACACTCTATTTACATTTAAACTTGACCTTATTCTGGGTCTTTACATTTTAGAAGCATACAGTTATAGGATAGATATTCTTGGCCGAAGCATTATTATCCGAAAGAATGCTTGTGTGATGATCCCATCTTGGCACATCCGGACTTCAAAGAACAGTTTATTTTAGACTGAAATGCCAGTTATATAGGAATTGGTGCAGTGCTATTCCCAAAAGGTGGATGGTATCGAGCGACCAGTGGCGTTTGCCAGTTAAACTTTGTCAAAGTCGGAAACGAAGTAACTGCGTGACCCGGAAAGAACTGTTTTCCGTTGTCTATTTCGTAAAATTTTACCGGCATTTTCTATATGGAATACAGTTCACAATTCGGTAAGATCTCGGATCGCTGCGGTGGTTCACAAACATCAAGAACCCAGAAGGCCAGATAGCGCGTTGAAGATAGAGCAGCGTCCTGGACGTCTTCACAGTTATGAGGATGGGCTAGGCAGAAAACCATGTAAGCAATGCGGTCGAGTTGAATTTGAAATTGAAGTCTCATTCAAACGCATCAAAGAGGCATGCTCAGCTGGATTAAATTTCAGTGAAGCACCAGATGGTGATGGTGCTCTCTCCCGCTTGAAGCATAAGGTTCAGGCAGCCGAAAAACCAGATCCAAAGGAATTGGAAATAGAGAGTGCGTACATGAAAGCACTTAAAGCTCAGCGGGACCAACTTGAGGTTCGTGATGGTGTCGGAAATGTGAACTAAACGGTCGAGAAAAAATAACCCATCTCAGGATTTGAAGGGAAGTGTAAAATTACTTCCATGACCTTCGTGCATTTGGTCACTTGGGAATCAAAAAGACCCTCGCAAGCGTTCAACAGGCCTGTTATTGGCCAGGCGTATCGAGGGATGTTGCGACATATGTCAATGGTTGTGAGGCCTGTACACGAAGAAAAGATCCACGCAAAAACAAGAAGGCACTCATGGAGATCACTAGAAGTGTGTTTCCAATGGAGCGCATCGCGTTTCGACATTCTAGGCGAGTTGTCTATCACAGAGAGAGAGGCAACACATATATTTTGGTAATTGTTATAACAATTGGACGGAATGTCGTGCAACGCCAAACATGGCGGCAAAAACTGTAGCAACTAGTTTGCTTGAACTGGTTGTAACTAGATTTACCAAGACTCATTCACTCAGACCAGGGTCGACAGTTCGAGAGCTTGTTGTTTACAGAAATGCGCAAGCTACTACAGATCGACAAGACGCAAACGACACCTTACCGTCCCGTCCCCAGTCTGAATGTATGGTCGAACGCTTTAATCGAACACTAATGGCTATGATTGTTGCGTTATGACAAGAAACAATCATTACGACTGGGACACGCACCTTCAATATGTGCTTATGGCATATCGTTCCACCGCGAATGAAACCACAGGCTTCTCACCAAATAGCCTCATGCTGGGTCGTGAGGTATCCACCCCTTTGGACCTTCTTTATGAGATGCCTTTGAGCTTCAAACAGACACCTGTGAATCAGTGGGTGTGGGAAATTCAAGTGAAGATGGCAAAAGCTCACAGTCAGATTCGGAAAAACACAGGAATTGTCATGAAACGACAAAAGGTATGTCGTGACTCAAGGGTATCATATAAGTATTGTAAGCCAGGAGACCAAGTATGCGTTTTCTTTCCGGTTAGGAACTCGGGTTGTAGTTCAAAACTTACGTCGTGTTGGCACAGACCGTTCGAGCTAAATTGTTTCCTTTGTTGTACCGCGCAAATTACCGCCAAACTAAAGGCGAGCAAGTGGTAAATCGCGACCGACTTCGTACTGCAAGGTCCCAAATCTTATATGATGAAATCGAGGATGATGCTTGGGGCTCCCGGGATATCCCGGTCGTATTTTAGGAGGACTTTGGGGCCCCCAAGAACAAGCATTATCGTCGGATACCTGTCTGGGCTGACGATTTTAATTGTATAGATGCAGGTAGATGACTCATACAAAGACGAACCCACGAGTCCAAACTGTAGCGCTAGTCTGTCCGACGTGTAAGGAGGCGTGCGAAGACTAAACCACTTACTCATACCACATCCGTGTATGTATGGAAGGCCAAGTAGGGTGGGACTAGTGTCACATTTCGTTAAAAACCAGGAAGACGTAATAACAGCATGTTCGGCGTGTTCATCGGTCGCTGGATGGAGAGAGTGATTGGCTTCAAGAAGATCCGCGGGATCTTATCGAAGAACCGAATTTAGCCAAGGAGTCTGTAAAACTAGTGGTGACAGAGGGAACGGCTGTCATAAAGGAGCAAGTAGAGCCATAGGTACCAAAACAAGGATCAGCAGTGAAAGATTCTGCGAAGCCGGGGAAACTCTTTGAGACACTTGCCTTCCTCAGAAAACCGACAAAACCTCTGTTGCCTGGGCTCCCTCAAAAACCAATTGCTAGACCAGAGCAAAAAAGGGAGTTGAAAATAAACGTCCAAACCTCAGCAGATTGTGGCTTCATAAAGAACATGATTCCGGTAACGGACGAAGGAATAATGGCTTTCTCAAATGAAACCGTCAGCAAGAGACAGTTTGGCAGATCCTCTTTTAATATCGGAGATATCTGCCGAGGCTCTGTCAAGCTATCAAGACCTCAAATTAGACTTCAGTCAGGACGGCATAGTGATATGTGATCTGTACAAGCCGGAATAGAAGTGAAGACTTGGTGTATCTCAGGAATATGTTTGTGTAAATTTGTGCGTCTCAGAAAGAGATATGTTGGTGCGATACTAATGTTTCAGGGAGAGATAACGTTTTATAACTGTGAATGTATTCTCCATGCCAGTTGTAACAATCAGTAATGTTGATATTATTGCGGGTATGATAACCTGGACTATCGATCTGGGAAATGATCATGGACGAACTATGACTGTTTCTATGTTTTCAAATGTTGTTTAATTTTTTATTTCAATTTCTTGTAACTGTTTGTATACATGGATAAGGCATATCATACCTGTTAGATAATCAAACTGATTAAAGTTGTTGAATCCAAATTGTTTCGACTTAAAGAAATCTTGAGGGGACTCATTTCTAGTCGAAGCGTGGGTAGTAAAGCGAACGGCTACGGGACGAATCGGTCTTAATAGTTACCGGTAGTAGCTTCCTTTTAATTGTAATAGACATCATTGCTTAATTCTCTTTGTTGTTAATTTGCCAACTTATTAAAATAAGCAAACGGAATTCTACTCACAAAGTAAGCTATATTTTCATACGGCTGGTGACGCAGATGTTTTTTTATCGTCGGGAACAAAACCATTAAGTTGAGGCTAAGCTAAAAGAAACAACAAACACCTTAGCACTTTTGACATAACATAGTCATCATCTGTGACACCTTTAAAATGATACTAACATGTTAAAGAACATATCCGAACAGTTGAAATAGTATAAGGAACACATAAATAAGGATACATATTAATATATTTACATTTGTTATTTTTTGTTGTTGCTGAAATTATATATGTCGTGCATTGTGACATCAATCTTAATTTGTTACATGCAACTCTAAATTAGTATAAATTACATTTTCCCCGTGTTTTGCATAAAATGAAACGCCTGCATATATTCGGCTACTGCCGTTTGCATTTTTTGGCTACTGACGTTTGCAATTCTTAAATGTACTACAGTAACTGACGCTTGCCATATTTGTTTCTACTCTTTAAACGTTTATTTATTATCCGATACATATTTTCGTTTGTTTATGCGAAGACATATGTAATATATGTTCTTCCGGTAACGCATAGATAGTTCTGTTATCGTTTATTTGTGTAAACACCGACTCTTTGTATGTTTTACTACTGACGTTTGCTTCTACAATGAAAATTTGTGTCGAAGTGTTCGCAAAAACTAAAACATATTGGAAGTCGTTCAACGGAGTGGCGGAAGCTCCATCTAGGGCGTTTGATATTGAACGCAGTAGCTTCGCCAGAATACAACAGTCCCCTGCTGGTCGCCTTGTAACTATTCGTAGCGACTTTTTTTTCCAATCAAAAGGCCAAATAAAAATCATTTATAATATTAACAGTATTGCAACCAACGTCATGTATACGGTAAGTCCGCTGTATAGGCGACTTTTCTCATCGTTTGCTCTTTGAGCACGCTCTCTTCGCTCATTGATACATCCAATCGGCCTCTTTCCGCCATCGTTTAAATGTGGTGATTTCGTCCGAGTTTTATTTATGCCTTTACACAAGTTTTTCATTCGTTTATTATATAAGTGTTTAATATAAGAAGTATAACAGGTCATCGATTTAGAAACGCAGTTGATCATTAAAAGTGTTCTCATCCACGTGCTTGAACCTGTCAAATATGAATTTAGTAATAACCATCATTCGTAAGTTATGACATTGTAGTGTTATAATAAAACATAGTCATAGATACTACGTTTGTTTACGCACCAAATGAATGCCTACGTTCTCTACAAAGACTCAACGAACTTCGAATTTAATTTCCGTTGACTGTTACAAGTAAAAGCGGAAGTAAAAAGTGGATACATACAATGTAAAGTAAATAATGCGTTGAAAAACAATAACAGTTGTATTTACATTTTTACGTATGATTTTGTAGCATGTTTACAAACATGTTCATTTTTCTCGACCCTGATATAATAAATAAATTAAAAATGTAAGATGTCTTACGGATGAATCATTTGAAACAAATTCATTCGTTAAATGGGATTTTTGCACGCTCATCTGGTGCGATGTGTATAGAAATCAACCATGACATTGGTAAACAGCTATCCAGCACACAACTAGAAACGGGGTTTAAGAACAGACACCGTACTAATGTGGGTGACACGTTTGTTTATTAAAAGCGAATATCTTCATATTTGTATCTTTACCCCTAAAACATCCACTTCATTGATGCTTACTTTGTCTTTGAATACGGATTTTTTTCTGTATGATTATAAGCAATCCATTATAATCTCAAAGCTATGTTTGGTTTCTTTGTGTTACACGACACTACCTATTGGCTTGCTCGAAATGGGCATACTTGAGCTCAACTATCGAACCACAAAATATATTCCTCAAACGAGGATGTGAAAGAGAAAGTTATACCACAACTACGGTTTCCCGAGAAGATACCGATTTGTCACAAACTTCAATACTTTGTATGGTCATGTATGACAATAAATAAAAAATATGAAAATTATCAAGTACATTAGCAAGCACAATAAACCTAGTTCCAAAAATTAAGCGGTCTATTTTATCACCGAATGATTTTAAGTACATTCTGATCAGAGATGAACTAAAATCAATATGTTTTAAGTTCTTTCGTATTACGGTATGTTAGTAATACTTATATCAAGTAATCAACATTATACAAACAATGGTAGTAAAAAGCTTTTGTGTCGTTTAATAAAAAGCATCACAGACCCATAACAATACAAAGCTATTTAATTTTTAAAATTAAGATGTTACCACTTTTTGCACTAGCACACTCGTTCAATGACATTATATACATTATTATACAACACGTATTATTGTTTTATAATGCTTTTCGCGAAATGTGACTGAAAACGGTCTCATAACACCATAACTAGAATTGCGACATCTGGAGGCTTTTACGGGATGGAATGGATGGGGATATTCAAATAATTTGAAAACAGATTCTTTCTGTGCATTCAATGATGGTAACCTTAGTTCGCGCAGTGATTTTAATATGCATGCCAATAGTTCAATGTGTGGTATTTAAACAAATTTTGACAATAAAAATGTTGAAGGATATTTGTTGACTGCTGCTGGTACAGGTACTGGTACTGGTGCGGCTGGAGGTGATGATGATGGTGTTAATGGT
>VMBQ01000710.1:428036-445211 GCA_007657795.1 Dreissena rostriformis | reverse complement strand
TCATGAAAACACATTTGAGCATATTAGTTCTGCATACATTTTTTTTTTTTTTTTTTTTTTTTTACTTTTTGGTTTCTTTGGTTTTTGTTTTTTTTTTTTGATTTTTTTTTTTTTGTCTTTCGGGTACTAGAATGGAGAAATGAACCGAAATAAACGAAAATGAACACATTTTTAAATTTTTTTTGGCGACCCCAATAAAAAGTTGAGGGTCGGCGCCGATTCTGCTCGGGCGACCGGAAACGGACCTATTTTTTTTTTGGCCTTAGCACTTACCCGAACGGTAGACTTTAAGCGGGGCCTAGCAACGCTATCGGAATTGCGGGTTAATTACAAAACTCAGGATATTATAATGCATAGTTTTCTTCATTTATTAAACGCTCTGCAATATGGAGCAAAACAGTTACCGCATGTACTACCCTCGATGTTTTACATATTCCGTTCGTGACACACTCGGTTCAACAGCGTTTATTGTTGAAAGCACTTCTTCCAACAAATGGTTCCCGCTGAGTTCTGACTCGTTCTGACTCGTTCTAACATTTCGATAATCGGTTTTCTGTCGTAATCTGACAGGGGAAGTAACCGCTTGAGAAGTTTGGCAAACAACTCTCAGGGGTTTACCTCACCTGTATGTTAACGCTGAGAATTGTTTTCAGAACACATGTGTATTTTAAATTATATCATACAATGTCTTAACTAGATAGCTCTAGGAAAAAGAAACTAAAAAGTTCCATTCAAATAACCTGCTTAATATATATTTTTTTTTATAAATTATACGAAAAACGATACAATTGGGATTCGAACCCAGGTCTTCTGGATCGAAGGATTGACGCCTAAACCCTTCAATAAGTCCTTCATTTACATATGTAAATGAATTGTCCATATTAACTACATATAAGCGATTAGGTGATGTCAGCAATTTGAACGAGAACAGAAGAGATATTTCAAAATATTACATTATTTCGCGTTACAAACGCTTAAATATAATTTCGCAATTTCCCTGACCCATGGCCCAAAAGTTAAGGTCACACATAGAGTTTAAATGTCAAAATTTACATTTAGTCATTCTAAGACGACAATGTTAAATTCAGTCATTCTAAGACGTCAAATAATTATTGTATAGGTTTTATGTAAATCAACGAGCATTCGCCTAATAGTTCAACTTTGTATACATTTTATCTATTGTACTTACTGTTTAGTAGAATGCGCAACTAAATATCCATAGTCAACACGTGCTAAGGAAATATTGTATTAAAGTATCGTTTTTGTTAATATTTTTGAACGTACTTAAAATAGCAATAGGTCATTGACAAATCATTGCATTATCAATTATCCGCTCAACAATACACTCCCTGTTCGAAAACATACACCACAATGAATGAATTGTCAACGAACGAGGGTTGCTTGTAGATATTAAAAAAAAAAAAAAACGTATTCTTTGCCCGAGTTTTGTAAGACATTCAATTATTCTTTTGATTATTAGCATAACTATTTAATTTCTTTTCATGGCACATGATTTAATCTTTCTTTAAAGATACATATTTTTTAATCTATCGGCTATTTACCTTAACGACTTCTAAATAGTGCGATCTGTTAAACTGTCGTCCTTGAATAGTAAAACTAACGAATTTACGTTATGAACAACGAAATGGCTTTTGATCAATTTTGTACAAAAGAAAAAATGAAGGGAAAACATGATCACATAAGTTAATGTTCATGTACTATGAACTTTATTTACTACGAAAATCAATTGTTTATGTCAAATAAATAATAATGTTTTCAACTGACAACGAATATCTGCGACACGAGAGAGATTATATTAAATTAAGGTTTATTTAACGTTAGAAACGTTTGTAACCCAGCTGTACGATCACATTAAAATTGACATAAATTCGTTTTACTTAAGATATTTCCTAGACATAACATACACAAGGACTGATCCACTTGAATTTGAATTTTATTTGCATATTCCATACATGTCCTAAGATCTATAATTACGGTAAGGGCCCCATTAGGGAGTAGGTTATAGTTAGGATGTTGTATACTATCTATTTGCATCGAACACAAGTGTCCTTGTATGTCATCACTAACAGACCTATGTGCGTGCGTCTGAGCGAATGTGTGTGTCTGTGTAGTAGACTGGAATCGAGCGTCGCAAGTTTGACCTTAGTATTAAGTGCCCGTGTTCAATCTTGTTTGCGATGTATTAGGTTACACGGACAGAGTAATTCAATCACTGTTTCGTAAGTGCCCATCGAATGACCTGTTTTAATTAACTGTTGTAAGTTTCACATTTAGAGTAAATAAATACCAATAATTAATGACATTAGAAAGTCGCCTTTATACCTCTATTATTCGACGTTTTCTTTGCATAACGTTGAGATACGATTATACAGTATACGCAGCGGTGTAGGGCAGACAACAGTTAACAGTTGCAATTAACGTATTTGTTAAGAAGTTATCTCCCTTATTTGTTTGTCCGTAAACCGATATTACTGTTCGTCACGGAGTGTATATTGAAATTGTAATCTAGAGTCCGTGTGCTCGTTGTGAAGCTTATAACTGTCGCACATGTATTACTAGGCGTCTTTAAATGTGAGCTGGTTAATGTTATTTGCAGCAAAGCCTGTACTACGTCAAGTATGTTGTAGAGCCGTACTAAGCGAACAAATGTTGCAAAATATTGCAATTGGGATGTACGAAACAAAACCAGAAAACAACGCTCTATTCCGCATGTATGATGTATTATATCATAATTTTTTAATTGGCCCCCCCCCCCCATTGAATATTCCGTTAAAATCCGTGCACGATTCTAAATTAAGATGATTCACATCGCTATTTTTATACGGAATTTGAAGACATCTGTATAAAGTCAGGTATGGATAGACCACTCATTGGCCATAACCGGTAACCTACATGTCCGCATGGACATTTTGCAGCATACATTAAATCCTTTATATACCGATACAACTTGAAACACTGAGGTAGATTGTGAATGCAAATGGGTTTATTTGATTGTTTTACTGCTCTTATATATAAAGAAAGTGAAAAAAAACAATATATCCGTTCTCTTTGGGTGTTATTAATACTGCTATATCCGTGAAAATCAAAAACAATGATGACACGACGCATGTTAACAATCTGAATGAATCCGTCGTTAAAGGAGTTAATGGAATAAAAACTGACACCACTGCGTGTCACTTGGATAACAATAATTCACCAGATGACATTGACACAACGGAACAATATGGTAGAGAAAGTTAAAATACCATCCCCAAAAAGCTGGGGACGCGAAAGATTTCTTAACATATCCAAACTGCACCCATGTTACTTTCGAAGATGCAGTCATTATGATGGCGTTAATTTAAAAGATTATTTTAAACAAAAAGAAAACGAACACAATGATGAAATCTCTGATTGCGCAGCGAGGTTACACATGATGATATGATGAAGCGCTCCTTGAATGAAGATATTGATCAAAACGTTTAACTGGTACCTGAATTAGTTCAAATGACTGATAAAAAAAAATAGAAAGTGGACGACAACACTGTTATGAGAGGGAAGGCTCGAGTTTCACATTTGCATAGGGCTTATGCTTTAGAACGTGAATCTTGATGACGTTATTGGTAGGGCTTAGTCATTACGGTATAAGAAGGGTTTAGTTAGCTGATAATAGGTAATAATTAGTCAGCGTGTAATGCGAGAATAAAAACGCCTCAGATCGGTGTCAAGTCCATGAAAATGGACGCTGTATTTTCAGTGTCTCTTCCTTGAAAATGGACGCTGAATATTTGGTGTTTAGTCCTTGAAAATGGACGCCGAATGGTGACATTTAAAGTATAATTCATTGTTATGTCCGTCCCGAAATGATGACAAATTAGCTGACCGTTTGCAAATGATTTCATTGGTATTCATAACTATAGATTCGGTTTAGCCAGGCAATAATTTTAATTTTAATGTCGATAAGGATTTCTTGCAATATGTGCATTAAAATGATTTCCCTACAGTGTCAAGTTTATGCACCACATTATGCACTATTAATGCAGTACTTATTGATTTTATTATCTCATTAATTTAAATTTCAAGAGATCCTCTGGGTCCTATGTTTCTATCCATTGTGTGGGTTGATCAATGCCTTGTTTTGCAGAAGTCTCAACGGATCAATATAATTAAGGGCATGGTTTGTTATTAACGTTCTAGCATCTTATTTTGACTGAAAGCATTTACTGATGCTATATAAAATCTATTTATTAAACCGATTGCATATTGTCAATGGAACCAAGCCTGTATCGAATACATACTTCAAAACAACCATCAGCTTCCCCTTTACTTGCGAATCATGCATAACTTCGTTGTCATTTAAGATTATACGTCCTTTTTGACCTTTAATGGATTTGTCAAGTCGTTAACGGTTCGATAATTAAACATTTTCGAAAACATACTTTCCTTAAACAGCGAATACAATACCCTTCAAAATGTAACATGTTAAGCACAATGGTCGACAGAAATTATTATTTTTGAAATATTGGTAACAAATAATTGTTCAAAAGAAAGAAGATAGCGCGGAGTAACCGTGTTCTCGACCAATGTATTTCTTGAACAACAGACTCGTGTTTAAATGAATTTGTAACTATTGCACAACATTCTTATAGAAGGCATAAAACCCCCACCTGCTTTTAGCGAGAAATGCATTTAACCAAGCGTGCAGGTGTTATGCTTGTAGCTAGGTTACTTATGGACCGGGCTAAAACGATTAACAATATTTAATAATGAAACTTCAAAGTATCGCTGTTCACTGTTCTGATATTAAATTTAGAAATTGGAAAGCAATTAAGCCGTTGCCGTGACTGTGAGCATGTGCAGCTGCAATAACGTCATTATTTCAAAACACTATTCGGCATTGATATCTTGCCTTCCCTTCAACTTTATTCAATGTGATACGGACTAGTTGTCATTCACGTTGCTCTATGGACGTGTAAATATGTCAAGCGAATCATAATAACAATAATGATGGTTATGATGATGATGATAATGAAGATTATGATGATTGATTATGATGATGATGGATGATGATAATTATTGTAATATTGTTTATATCATCTTAATCACATTCATCATAATCATGAACAACAACAGTACTGTCATCATCATCATCATCATTATCGAAGTAGCAACAGTACGCCGTCGAATAGGGCAGCAGTAGTTACATATTTATATATAGCATAACAATGTGTTACTCGAGTTTGCCACATAAATAATGTTTTCATGGGATTTAATTCGTAACTTATACAGATTTACTAGAAATCTTTGAAACTTTAGTTATTATACATCAAACAAAATGTAACTTATGGATTTACTTCGCAATTATTTTCTACTCCACCAATTGAGTTGTAACTTTGCAGAGTTTGCACCCTGGTTATTCGCAAAGAAACGAAACCATAACATGTTACGGCAATATTTATCGTCAACATATTGTACTTTTTATTTTGTTGAAAATAGAGATATGAAATTTCTTCTTTATTATAGAATTCTTGAAATATATCTGAAACACAGCATTTTTATACTATCAAATGTCTACAGATCTTGTTTAGCGGTCACGATTTCTCAATCCGCAAGAAAGATGATTAACGTAAATCAAAGAACTGCATGCAGTGTATTTAAATATATTCAATCATAGATTTATAATTATGTCATCAAAAGTCTAAACTTGCTAATTGAAGCGTTTGAACTAAATAAGTTTGAGAATGCCTCTTTTAAAAATACATGAAAGTACACTCCCAGTGCATTCCCAGAGAATCGGTTCTGCTGATGTTGTCTCCATAGACTCCAAACTGGTTGCGGACAAAAAGTTCAGAGCGTGCATAGCAAGACAAACAAGTACACAGACAAACAAATGAAATGCATTATTAAGATAATTGCTTAATTTTATTCGTTTTGGGTGTTCTACTTTTTCACATTCGCTATTCCCAGCTGTTCGGTGGATTTCAGTTGTTCTATTGATATACGCATCATTCTAGAGAAGTCACCGAACAGTGAAAAGCGGTTAGTTTGTAATCACACGGGTTGAACGTTCATTTCATATAATTAGCATGACCGTCACATAAATCATGTTAAAGGGACTTGTTCACAGATTTTGGCATGTTTTAAAGTTTGGAATTAAATGCTTAAAATTGGTAAATATAAACATCAGAACTAAAGAGCTCCAACATAAAAACAAGAATACAAGTAAAAAAAAAGGAAAAAAAAGGTTACCACACCAGGGCTCGAACCACTGACCCACGGAGTAAAAGGCAAGCGCCGAAACCACTCAGCCATCCGTCTTCACGTGCGTACGTGTGTAATTCAGAGTTTATGTGTGGGTCGTCGTTGCGTCTTTACGACTACATTATGTGCGGACCTGACCAACAGTCTTCACATGGGTTGCCATTTATTTTATACATTGTATAGCTATCCACGTGTTGTTTTAAAATATAACGATAACACAAGAAATCGAAATCTTTAGATCGTTTCGCGTCTGAGACGCTTTATAATTTTATCAATTTCTAACGATGATTTTTCGTAAACGAAAGTGTATTTTCAGTATTCGTATGCGGCTTTAGTTTTATTTCGCACACTGATGTAAATTGTTTATATATTCCTTGAATCTGTGACAAAAAGTTGAAAAAATCTCATTTTGATCAACCGTGAACAAGTCCCTTTAATAAAACCTGATCATAATGTCATAGTTTATACCAACAAGTAAGATAACGATTTTCTAATGATTACTTCAACGAAGAGAGATAAATAAATACATATTTAAGTCATAAAGCCAACGGAACGGACGTGCAATTTTGTATGGTTACATTATCGTTCCTTCGTGGGGATGTTNTTCATTATGTTATGGATTTTGTTGTTCTTCTGGTTTAAAATATATAAATAAATCAAATGAAGAAAAGAGAAGCTAGTTGTTGATTTTTTGTTTATTATTATTTTACACAGAAAAACATATCTGCAAGAATGTTGAGTGAAAATAAAAGTTTCGTTCAACACTGTACAAAAGAATATGCATAATTTAAAATACACAAATCATAAATTATAACATGTAACTGTATCATGTGTCAAAAGTTAAAGAGCATTTAGACGGCTATAATCTTATTAGGTGAGCCTTGCTCTGGGAAAATAGGGCGTAATGCATGCGCGTTAATTGTTTTACCAGATGCCTGTGCAGACCACACTAATCAGGGCGACTATTTCTGCTGTACTCGTCTTTTTCTATTAAAAGGAGTCTCTTCTTAGCGAAAATCCAGTTAAGGCAGAAAGTGTCGCACCTGATAAGCCTGTGGGGACTACACAGCCTTATCTTGCAAAACACTTTGTACATGCATTAAATCCCCTTTTCCCAGAACGATGCTCAAGTATTTATTAAATGATTGATTAAGTCTTCTAATATTAATTGTTTTTAAGAAACAGTCAGAAAAACATGTTTATTTGATAGCAGGCGCAGGAAAATCAGTAGTACTTGAAGTATAATGAAATGTACAGGATGCTCCAAGCTTAACTAAACAACACTGTCATTTCAAGCAATATATCGAATACATGACTTGTTACTCGATAGAGTACACGAAAATCGTCGATATTTTCTGGTATTCTCATTTCAAGTATGACAGATCCCATGTAATATGGTACTGTATGATGTTCTTGTTTTTAGAGAGAGTAGCATTGCACTACAAGAATATTTAGTATACTGTAACCTTAAATAACCTATCCAAACTAAAGCGCATTCGATTACTTCACCTACCAGACATGCGTATTACAACTTCCGTTTCCAGACTAAAGTGCGCGATCGAAGTCGCCCATAATTAGAATGACCGTCACAAAAATTATGTTAAAGGGACTTGTTCACAGATTTTGGCATGTTTTAAAGTTTGGCATTAAATGCTTTAAATTGGTAAATATAAGCATCAGAACTAAAGAGCTCCAACATAAAAACAAGAATCAAAGTAAAAAAAAAGGAGAAAAAAGTTTACCCCACCAGGGCTCGAACCACTGACCCACGGAGTAAAAGGCAAGCGCCGAAACCACTCAGCCATCCGTCTTCACGTGCGTACGTGTGTTATTCAGAGTGTATGTGTGGGTCGTCGTTGCGTCTTTACGACTACATTATGTGCGGACCTGACCAACAGTCTTAACATGGGTTGCCATTTATTTTATACTTGGTATAGCTATCCACGTGTTGTTTTAAAATATTACGATAACACAAGAAATCGAATTCTTTAGATCGTTTCGCGTCTGAGACGCTTTATAATTTTATCAATTTCTAACGATGATTTTTCGTAAACGAAAGAGTATTTTCAGTATTCGTATGCGGCATTAGTTTTATTTCGCACTCTGAGGTAAATTGTTCATAAATTCCTTGAATCTGTGACAAAAAGTTGAAACATTCTCATTTTGATCAACCGTGAACAAGTCCCTTTAATAAAACCTGATCATGCGGTCATAGTTTATACCAACAAGTAAGATAACGATTTTCTAATGATTACTTCAACGAAGAGAGATAAATAATTACATGTTTAAGTCATAAAGCCAACGGAACGGACGTGCAATTTTGTATGGTTACATTATCGTTCCTTCGTGGGGATGTTGCACATATTAATGCACCTACTATCTAGCAATGAAACACGTAAAATACCTTTTACTGATTTATAAAAGTGGCAATAACTCCGTGAACACTTCACCGTGTTGAGGACATCTGGCATAATAGCATAATGCAGTAAGCCCGCCTCCTTCTCAATTTTATTGTGCGAGGCGTACACAAACCTTCATGTTTTTGTTCTTATTACAAGGATGTTAACCGATTTATGCCTAGTAGACTCTCCCATCCTTTTAAATTGGATCAATTTATTTCCAAAATTAGGGATGTCCTGTATATTTTTTTCTATATTTAGAATATTTCTTACAGAAATTCATTTAAGCAAACAGCGCAGACCCTGATGAGACGCCGAATCATGCGGCGTCTCATCTGGGTCTACTCTGTTTGCCAATGCCTTTTTTTCTAAACGCTAGGCATAAATGCATAAAGCATTCATTGAGAATCCACAGCTGTGTTTATACACTCCTTCCATACTGTTTACATTTCATTGGGAGAATCGATCACCCCGATACCTCTATTTAATGATGTGGCGTCTTGAGAACATTCTAGTGATGTCTTTAGTCAAGTCGAGTATGCAGAGTGTAATGCATTGCTGGTTTAAAGTAAATGTAAACAGGTTGCTGTTACATCCGTCTTACAAGTGTTTGTAAACATTTTGCCTCTAACATGTTTGTAAACAGATTGCCGTAACATTTCTATTTTAAGTGTTGGTAAACAGTTTGCCGTTACATCTGTTTTAAAAAAGGCAGTGTGCATTTGTCTTCTATTTCTTTCTACAAATCTGAACAGTGGTATTTTCAAATCGTCGTTATATCATTCAAATTCCTTTCCTTCTTTCATCGTTATCATTATCAGCAGCAGCATAATCATCATTATTCCATCCTTTTTACCAAATGTATCAAAATATTCACCATCACCATTTTACAGCATCAATGGTGAATATGTAGCCTGCCGGTAGCATACATTAATGTAGTAAATAAGGAACTCCACTGACAATTGATCGCGTTTTTCACCACAAACCTCATAGTTGACTTCTATATTTGGCACGACTTGTGGTACTGTAAAACGTTGAGAAAAAGTAACGCCCATCGACGCATTTTCGATAATATATTTATTAAATAATTAACAATATTAACATTTGTAGCATGGCAACATGATTCCTCACATATCAAATGAACATACCATGGCAAAACCGCTTTTCAATCCTTTCACAACTTGTAATAATAAATGAGTTGTGCATTTATCCATCTTCATTCAAAACTTAACTACATATTTTACATAACAATAATAACAACAAAGCTCGCTATGGTGACTACACACAATAACGTTCATTATCCCTTGTACACCAAATAACAAATAACGCTATTAAGAATAGTAACATACAGTGCAGCATTCATAGTGCAGCGCTATTAAACAAGATTGTAATGACACTGTCTATTATTCATGAACGTTTTGTTTATTTATTTAATTCCGTGCATATCATCTAATAATATATATATATATATACATATTTATTTATTTTTTAATCATAATGGAAACACGCTTGTTTTTGTACCTCTAAATACTCGTCTCTCCCCGATTAATAAAACTATTTCTTTCCTTATCACATTATATACCCCTGTGCCTTTTCACTTAATCATCGTCATTTCCTTATCACGTAAACTTACCTAATACTTATATGTTCCTTGTCATTTAATACTACTTTTCCGTTTCTTATCACTTAATCCTGCTCCTTTTCACTAAATTCTCTTCTGTTCCTTATCACTCAACACTCGTTTGTTTCGTTATCATTAAATACTTGTCTGTTCTTTATCATTAAACACTCATTCGTTTCAATCACTGTATTCTCGTTCCTATAGATCATTAAAAATCTCGTACGTTTGTATGACTTACTACATGTTAGTTATATATCAATTACAAATCAACACATAGATGAAGTAATTTGACTTTCAGTGATCAATTGGTTAATATTTAGTCTCCACATAACGACCAATAGTTCAAATTATTTTTCTGCAATAAATAATTGACTGACAATAGTGCAATTAATAAAAGGATGAAAAGTATTCAACATTAAGCCTGTCTTTATTTACAGAATCAGAAAACACTGTGTGTTTTCACATGATCTTAAATGCATATTGCCGTGACAACGTTCATAGTCTGTTAATAGGTAGGCCTTTTTATACGTGGTCAAGCAGACCGACTTTCACGCCTAACCAGCAGAACTTCGCACGAACGTCCTCTTGCATAAGGTTGAAGCACGTCGCAATGACCGACAGGCCAATCATCAGGTACAAACAGCACATGATCAGTTTGTCCGCGCTATCCGTTCATATTGCTTGAACGCGTGATATTGTGTATGATGTTTTGTTTACTGAACATGATTTCCTATTATTATCTCGGCTGTTTTGTTTATACATGGAATTGTATTGATGTTGCTTTTAAATATATGATTTGACACAAAACATAAAGTTATTGATAGGATGTGTTTGTTTTACGACACTGCGACGATCAAACCTAATGATGTGCGCTGTGTTTGAATTCAAACGCAATAAGGTATACCATTTATTGTATTCTTGGGTACTTAATTATGCAAATTAAACAAAATATTCATTCAATTGTATATGTTCTATTATTCTATACACGTCGAAACCATACACTGTCGTATGTTTAAGAACACAATTAAACATATAAACATTATTAATATCGTTCGAAATTAATAGTTTTGGCTTGTCCATATTATGAGTGCGCATTTTCGTTTATCATAAAATGAACTAAGCATAATGGTTATAAGACAGGCACTTTAAACGTGTTAAAACAGCCATGTCGTTTTTCAGATGTAAAATGCGTTTCTTGTTTTGTACAGACATGTTGAGCTCCATCCTTACTATTAAACAAAGAAGGATTTCCGTTGAGTGACATTCAGAATGTGCGCTTCAGAAAGTTTTCCTTTAAGATTCGTCAGTTATGCTTTATTATTCATCATAATTAAACTAAGAAACATCCTTCTGCTGCAAATTTCGACGAAACCCGATGCATACCGGTACGTCAAATACAAATAGGATGTATAAATCATTTAATTTCGTACGCGTTATTATATTTGTTAAACGATGCAAATTAACTGCATGCTCTAACAACGCGCTCGTTGTAAAAATTATAAGCTTGAACACCTTGTTGTTGAATTGAAGAACTCTTTTCGTTCATTAAAATTTAACCAATAACAGCACTGCACGTGTGTGAACTCTAATATTGCATTAGCGTCAATGAGCTCGTCTATGATTCGCATTCGCTGTGCTGCGATTACAAGACTTTGCGATATGGCATCAGTCATGTGCATTTTTCGTCTTCTTTGAAGAGATTGTTTGAATTGCAACCATTGAACGAGCCTACCTTATACTAACAAAGAGCTAAATAACACTAAGGAAGTACCTAACTGAACCTAAATTATAAAAAAAATCGATTTGTGCCAAAACCAGCAATAACGTTCAATAACAAACAAATACAAAAATATACTCTGATACTGTAATGGAAACAGAAAGGCTTGGATTGGCATCGTGAAAAGACTGTGCATGACGTTCGAACTAATTGTAACATGAGAACGCACTTGTTCATTGCACATACATAGTGGATACCGGATATATCGTAACGAGCTTCACGTCCAAACACTGTTCACAAAAGCAGAAAAACATAGTTATCTTTGTCAGTTTTAGTTGTTAAAAAACAAACTTCCTGAAATGTTGGACTTTCAGTTATTAAATCATATCTTCAGTATTACTATGTGCATTATAAAAATGCATTTTGTTGCAACTTACCGTTTCCATTTGTATGTATTACAGTAACTACGCGTGTGTTCATTTTTTCGATTCATACCAACATGCCATCACTTCTGGTTACTATATTCAATGTCGTTTGTTTGTTAATGTAACGCACGAAATAAACCTTTCCCAGACAGTTTAACATATTAATTGAATGTACTCCATTTATTTGGTTGCTCGTTGCAAATAAGCATGTGCTCTAATTTAACGTGAAATGATGAATTGTCTGATAATTATTTAACCATTTCATACATCCAACATAAACATTTCAGGGATGAAACATGTACATCAGTCTTTTTTATTTTAACCACGTATATTAGACCAAGCTCACAAATAGTCAATCAGGCAGCAAATTAACCCACGGGGCAGATCAGTGTGCTGTTTTACATTAATACTAATTAGTTTATACAAATTTCTGAAGGATAAATGCGCCTGAGAGTGTGGTAGCTGGCAGTAACTGTGATCTCCGCCATACTATTTAGATGTGGTGTTAGAAGTAATGAGGCTTCAAAATAATGTGCTCCACATAAGCATCCTTATTTAAGACAGAATGTAGCGAAAATGTGTTGGAAGGGGATACATGCGTCAAATAAACGACGCAACAAACGCCGATTATATGTTTCAGTTTTTCTTAGCGTATACATAACGGCATGTGGCAATGTAAAAGAATATTTGACTTGCATCTAATTTTATTTTGTTTTGTTAATTTATCAAAACTGTTCTTGCAAGACATTGACAAAATGTGTTTGTTTACCATTGAATTTCATTGACTCAAGGTCCTGCTTTTTCGGCTTATGTTTTTACTTTACTAGGAACTACTTTGACAAATTGTCAATATTGTCTGTGCTGAAACAATATTCGTCGCTGGAGTATCTATTGGCCGCGAATTCTTTAAATATATTCATCGATAAACATATTCTCATTTTACCATGTCCAAACATAAATAGGAATCTTAAAATTGCGTTTGAATGTTAAAATTACATTCATTACTGAAGGTATTTTCTTCAAGACATTGGGAGAAAAAGTACCAAAATTGTACTATGCATTGGACTGAGGGGCATAACCATTATGTCATATTATTTTAAGATTATTTTATTACCTACACGTATATGTTTGATGTTATGACAAGCATATGCAGATGGACAATGAACAGGAAATGAAATAAACAACAAGCAAATCATATCTAGTATGATTTTCTGTGAGCGAATCGGTCAATGCAAGATATTGTACATTTCCATATGCAACGGTTACTCAGAGTGGAAATAAAACAAAACAGTGTGTACATTTTAATTATTCTTTCTAGTAGAAGCATTAAACGAACTTAATTTATTAAAATAATTAATACCTTATTATTAACACGTTAACAGCTTCCATGTTTACTATCAAAGCGTCGACACTTATCAGTCAGTTTATTTATTTTGCAAATAACAATGCCCATATAAGCGACATCTCTTTCAAGATATGAAAAATTTAAGACATAGAACGACGCAAAAACAACATACATATAAATATTTAAATGAATTTAAACGGACATGACGTCTTAAACAACATTTAATGCAAGGACCATATTTTGTCTCAGTCTTAAAATACTTTTGAAATACCTTTAATTTAAAACACGTGGCGAACCAAAGGAATGCAAACCCAAACACGAAGACAACATATTTTTATTTAAAAAAAAATCATCAAAACCCCACAAGCAAATAGTAAAAATGTGCAAACCATTGAAAACGGTTATCTTTGATTATTTTTTTTAAATATTATTTCAACATCTTGTTAATTCTTACATTATGAATATGTTGATGGCCAGTAAAAGTAAATCCAGATAAAATCAGTTTGTTTGAAATATATTATTTACACATGATCACATAACTAGTTACAGTCTTTTATTCTGTTATAATATTGTTACTGTCATTTCTTTGTTCCATATGATGTGCTACACCCACATAACCTTCACTTCGAGTTAAGTTTAAAATGTTGACATTGAATTGTTTGTTGGTTGATGTCAANCTTTTTCTCTTTTTAAATGTTTCTCTTCTTGTTCTCTTTTTTTTCCCCGCTATTTTAATATTGTGTAATAAAAAACCCAACTATGTTCGTCTGACAACATGTAATTGTATTTATATAGGGAGAAGAACTTTATAAGACACTGTCTTTCGTTCTAATCCCATTCAAACATGTTAACTGTATAAATGTTGTATGTAATTCTGTGTAAAACAATGTGTATTGTTTGAAATAAATATGTTTAAACTAAACTAACCCAACCCTTGTACTAAACCAATATGCTGTTTTAATGATTACCGTACACTTGTCAGGGGAACAGGTAAAAAGGCTATCTCAAACGTCCTTAGTATCACTAGAAGACCTTTATAATGAAATCGGATGGGAAACTATCAGTCAACGAAGACGCAAACACAAACTTATATTAATGTGCAAAATGAACTCTAGCAATGTTCCAAACTACTTACAGTCCCTTTTGCCAGCAACCGTTGGGTCGAGTACCAATTACTCAGTAACAAATTCGTCAAACCTCCAAACAATTCAAGCGCGAACATCACTATATTCGAATTCGTTTCTACCGTCCACTGTATCTGAATGGAATAATCTTCCAAATGACGTAAAAAACGCTGATTCGATTCATTCCTTTAAAAGGCTTAGATCGACCGATTCCAAATCCACTTTTCTCATACGGCGAACGACGCTCCCAAATGTTACACGCCTAAGAACAAAGTGTAGCGCCTTACACAAACATCTTTTCAGACGCAATATTATTACATCCCCGCTATGTCTATGCGGACGTCATGACAAGACGTCACATTAGTTTCTCGAATGCGCTTAGTATGTACATATTCGCGGCGAACTTTTTAACTCAATAACCGTATATTTTGTCCCCTGCATTGAAACTATTCTATATTGAGACAACACTCGTGACTATTTAACAAACACTAAAATAGCTAATGTAGTTCGTAAATTTATTAGTAATAGTAAGCGATTTGATTCGTAATATGCTACAGAACGATTCTCAATCCCTTTTCTTCTTTTGCCATCATCAAGCATCTCTAAACTTCTGTTATGTTCTTCCCAGAACTCTGCCAGTCTGGGACAGACTGGCAGAGTTCTGGGAAGAACATAACAGAAGACGCAAACACAAAACCTTTCAAATGCCAACCTAGTACTTGTTTTTCACAAATGAAACTCGGAGTTTCTATCTATTTTTTTCCATATTGTTATTATTGTGTAATCATAAAAAATCAACTATGTTTGTCTGACAACATGTTATTGTATTTGTATAGGGAGAAGAACTATATAAGACATTGTCTTCCGTTCCAATCCTATTCAAACATGTAAACTGTAAAAATGTTTTATGTAATTCTATGTAAAACAATGTGTATTGTTTGAAACAAATATGTTTAAACTAAACGTCCATGTATACTGTAAGTGATTTAATATAGGGAGATTGTCTGCGATGTAACGATCCAGTTCTTTGTTTAAACAGAAAATAAATATTTGCTTCGTCCAACATAATCGAACAGAAAATATTCTAATTGAGATTACAATCGGTCTTTTATTATGTTTCGTGATGTTTCAACAATTACGAACATACTCACAAAAAAGGTTTCAACAGAGAAAATGGATTGCGGCAAGATCCCTTGTTCATCATTCGTATTTCGTACTTGGATTCTGATTGATTATTTCATTAGAAAATAGTTTTTATTGACGAGTAATCGTAGAAAACCATATTCACGCGTAATACGCAATCATTATAAAAAACATAGTTTCACGAGTGTTACAACATCGAAATTATTATTACCAAAACCAACATATTTAATTTTTATGTAACGGTTTAACGCCTTTTTTTACATTTGAAATGCAATTTAATTACAAAAATTGCGTGTTATACATTAAAAGCGTCAAACTTATGACACACTGTATAACATATTTCGTTGATCGGTCAGCGTTACATCATTGTAACTAAGCCCTTTTCTTAACATGAGGGCATTATTATATAATTATTTTAACAAAATGATATCATTTGTTTGCAAACTAACCTACAATACTACTATGTTTGGGATTTTAATTTGAAGCTACATATTTTTTATGCTAATGCAATTTTACGGTAGGTTCTAACTTTAGTTCATTTCATTTCCTCACATCGTTAGAACTTAATATTGCAGAATCTCAATAGCATTGCATGGCATTGACGTATATAATCAAATTTTGTTCATGCAACGATGGGTTCTTTAATTAAGTTGACATGAAAATCGACGTCGTTGCAAATAAACTTCATTTTACGTGAGAGAACAGCACCGTCGGAATATAAATTTTACATACATCGTTGCACTTGATTAAGTAAATCGTAGACAACAATTGGCATTTTGAAAAGAAAGTGTCAATGTGCAGAGAAATTGACTTAATATAAGACTCAAAATAACAAATTGAATATGATAATAGAAAACCAACGAGTTCTTGTTGGAAAATGTCTATGGCTGGAAAACTAATAGTATACCGACGGAAAAAGTGATATAATAATTAAAAAATAATAATAACACAAATAAAAATTATAATGATAATAATAATACTAATACTACTACTACTACTACTAATAATAATAATAATACTACTACTACTACTAATAATAATACTAATACTACTACTACTACTACTACTACTACTACTACTACTACTACTACTACTACTACTACTACTACTACTACTACTACTACTACTACTACTACTACT
>VMBQ01000710.1:351312-425783 GCA_007657795.1 Dreissena rostriformis | reverse complement strand
ATAATAATAATAAATATAATAATAATAATAATAATAATAATAATAATAATAATAATAATAATAATAAAAATAATAATAATAATAATAATAATAATAATAATAATAATAATAATAATAATAATAATAATAATAATATAGGCAACACACGTTATAGGCCGAAAAACGAGATCCAGGGCCCAGCTATTCAAAACGTTACCCATTGGTTAATGATAACCATGTTTGACGCTGAAGTTTTTTTAACGCGCATGGATTTGATTAGTTTCAGTAAAAGAAACAATGAAAAACCCAAAGCGTTGACGCTGTAAGACTGCGGCTTACAAGAATTAAGTTTAAGGTCATTGAAAGATACAAGCACATTTTAGTAACTGGTTCTGCATGCATAATATAAAACAATCAGGTAATTAGTTTGTGACGGGATGTTGATATTTTTGTTTTATTTAAGTTAAGCTTAAACAAATTCAATATGGATGAATGAATACATTCAGTGAAACAATACAGCTAACTGTTCTATTGCAGTCGTAAAAGCGATACATGAATTCGGTTTTCGGTTTACTAAAACAACACAAAAAACAGTTCTGCAGATAATTGCCGTTGCATCAAAGTTGAGTCAATAAAGCAAAAGCAAAACATTTCTTTAACAATGATTTATTTAATCAATTGATACATGCATGAACAACTACATCCTGGTGGATACAACGAGGAACATCAAGTCGTGCTTTAAAAGCAATTAAGCCGTTTCCGTGATTGTGAGCATGTACAGCTGAAATAACGTCATTGTTCCTGAATCTTCTAAACAATCTTCGGCATTAAAATCTTAATTTTGCTTCATTTTGATTCAATGTGATACTGATAAGTTAACATTTACGTTGCTCTATTGACGTGCAAAGATAGATTAATAATATCAAGAATGATTTTCATGGTAAATCTGCTGCTGCTGCAAATGATGATGATGATAATAATAATAATAATAATAATCTTTATCTTTATCATAATAATCATGAACAACAACAGGACTGTCAACATCATCATCAATGAAGCAGCAGCAGTAGCAACACTGTCAACAACGGCAGCGGTAGTTACCTGTAACATAACAAAATCCTACTCGTAAGTACCACTGAAATAATGTTTTCATAGGGTTTTATTCGTAACTCGTTGATTAAAATTTAATATAATTTTATTTAACTTATTATTGTTATTATGTAACTATGAAATTCCTTTTTCAAAAACACATTAACGTACACTCCCAGTGCATCCCCAGAGAATCGGTTCTGAAGAGAGCTAGACCTGTTTACCAAATACAAATATTAGAAGCAGTTCAGAGCGTTCATATCAACAAGTAAATAGAAACAAACACAATTTAAACGCATTTCATAGTATTATTTAATATGTATTCGTTTGTGTTGTTCTGTTCTATAAACATGTGCAATCCCTTGTGGTGCGATGTATTTACGCTTAGATCTAGGAAAGTTTCCGAATATTGCAAAGTGGTTAGGTTGTTATCCAACGAGTTGAACGTTCATTTAATGTAATAAGCACGACCTGACGAAATGGAAATACAACTTTTATCATGCCTTCCTAATTCATATATGAAAGTAACATAATGATTTCCTTCACTTCTCGAAGTAATCATTCTCGTCTTCGCTTTTTTGAACATCACTACCAAACTCATCATTATTATTATCATCATCAGAAGCATAAACGCTATTATCATCATCATTTTCTACTTTATTCTGTTTATCTTCATTTACACATCCAATAACATGCTAAATGGATGAGTCTGCATGTTCTATTGTCTCGACTCTGTTTAACATTTACTAAGAACTATTATCGACGCAAATTAAAGTTCTTCGATGGTAGGCTATGTCATTGAAATGAATTAAAAAACGTATTTAACAAACATTCAACTTAAGAGCAAGGCAGTTGTCAATAGTGATTATACACATCGGGCATACATACTACGCCATCATAGAATGAGAATTTTCGTTTAAACTAAAGAAAATCACCGAAACATCATTTAAAGTATCAATTATTGTAATCAAAGCAGCGACTTAGTTTATACTCTTCTCCGATCTACCCTTGAGGTGCATATGCTGTTCTAAAAGCACCATCAAGTTTAAGACATAAAGTCAATAAATCATACATGCAATTTTTGTATGGTTACATCATCGTTCATTGTTGCATATTTCCATGCACCTACGATGTAGCACGGGCACAAACAATACACCCTTTTAATAAAGTAAAAAGGGACAGTAACTCCGTGAACACATCACCGTGTTGAAGACAAATGACATAATAGCGAAATTCAGTAAAACCTGCTCCATTACAACTGACGCGAGGCGTATACACATTTTCATGTTTAAAGTTGTAAAAACATATTGTGATCATAGTGAACAAAAGTTTAAAACATATAGTGTGTTCATAGTGAAAGAATGTGAAGCATTCATTGGTAATCCACAGCTGTGTATATATACTACATCCATATTGTTTACATTTCTTTGGGAGGAGGTTGCCGTTACATCTCTCTACCAAGTGTGTGTTCACAGTTTGCCGCAACAATGTATGTCAATAGTTTGCCGTTACATCTCTATTAAACGTGTTGGTAAACAGTTTGTCGTTACATCTGTCTTAAAAGTGATTGTAAACAGTGCGCCATTACATTTCCCTCATATTTGTTCTACAAATCTTATCAGTGGCATTTTCAAATCGTCGTTATATGATTAAATTTTATTCTCTTCCTCTTCGTCATCACTATCCTTCTCTCCTCCTTATCATCATCATCATCATCAGCAGCAGAAACAGCATAATCATCATCATTCTTTTCCTTTTAACCAAATGCATCAACTTATTCACCATTTTAATGCATCGACGGTTAACAGACAGCCTGTCGGAAGCATACATTAATGCAGTAAATAAGGTATAGACACTTGATCGCTCGACGTGTGGTACTGTACAAAGTTGAGAACAGTTACGCCCAGCTACACATTTTCGATAATGTATTTATTTAATAATTAACAATATTCACATTTCAATCATGACAAACTAAATCCTCACAAATTAATTGCACATACCGTGGCAAAATCGCTTTCAAATCCTTTCACAATTTGTAATAATTTATAAGTTGTACATTTAGCCATCTTCATTCAAAACTTAACAACATATTTTACATAACAACGCTTACAACAAAGCTCGAATTGGGTGAACGCATACAATAACATTCATTATCAGTATCCTCGTACACCAAATAACAAATATCACTATTAACAATAGCTTAATATAGTGCGGAATGCATAGTGCAGCACACATGGACAAGATTGTAATTACACTGTCTTTTGTTCATGAACGATTTGTTTATTAATTTAAATCTGTGCATATCATCTAATAATATATATGTTCTTAATCATAATGGAAACACCCTTGTTTTTGTATATATCAATACTCGTCTCTCCCTGATTAACATGACTTATTTGTTCCTTATCACAAACGTTTCGCCTGTTCCTTATCATTTAATAATCGTCCTTTCCGTATCAGTAAAACTTACTCAATACTCATTTGTTCCTTATCATTAAATACTCGTCTGTTCATTATAACAACCTACCTTTCTGTTCCTTATCAACGAATCCACTCCTTTTACAAAATTCTCGTGTGTTGCTTATCACTCAAATCTCGGCTGTTCTTTATCACGTAATACTCATATATTCCTTATGATTGGATACTCGTCCAGGCATTATAAGTAACTGGTTTCTGTTCCTTATCACTTTATCCTGCTACTTTTTACTTAATTCTCGTCTGTACCTTATCATTCAACACTCTTTCATTATCATTAAATAAGTGTTTGTTATTTATCGCTTAATACTCGTCCGTTAAAATCACTGTATTCTCTTTCCTTTAAATCATTTTAAACTCGAACGTTTGGATCACTTACTACATGTTCGTTAATTATCAATTACAAATCACAACATACATTAAGAAAATAAGAAAATAATCGCTGTGTTCCGATCACGGGACATGACAACAAGGCCGCATTTACGTGCAATTTGCAGCTGCTTTTAAGAGACTGTTTGAATCGCAACCTTTGTTAGAGACTACCTACTACTAACAAACAGTTAGACAACAAATCCAAAAATACACAAACTCAGTGGTGAACAGCGTGCTTTTCTTTCTAAACAAGGCTTTAACACACGGGACAAAATGTTAAGAGGTTATCAAAAATTTATGGACAGTAAGAGTTTTTTAATTTCTGATGATTTTTTCTTCCACTTTATAATTGTTGTTATTTATTATAATCGTTTTCCATTTTTATCATTAAAATATTAAGTACAATCATAGATATTTGTTTTAGCTTAGTTGGAGTGTGGTTGTGACTTTCAACCAATTTTCGTAGAAAAATACTACTTAGTACCTGACTGAACGGTAATTATTAAAATATCTTTTTGTGCCGAATACAAAAGCAACTTCCAATAACATAAACACAAAAAATATACTCTGATACTGTATTGGCAACATAAGCGCTTGGATTTGCGACTTTCAAAGACTTTGCATGACGCTCCAACTAATTGTTACATGAGAACGGACTTGTTCATTGCACATCCATTATGGCTACCGGATATATCGTCATAATAGCGTGCTTCACTTCATGCACTGTTCACAAAAGCAACGATATTAATACTTTTAGAAGTATATTTGACTTGTATCTAATTGTATTTTGTTTTGTTTATTTATCACAAATGCTCTTGTAAGACATTAACGAAACGTGTGTGTCACTATTGAATTATATTGACTCAAGTTCCAGCTCATTCTCTTAATATAATAACTTTACTATATACTACTTTGGAAAACCGTCACTATATCGTCTGTGCTGAAACAATATTCGTTTCTGGAGTATCTGTTGGTCGTGATCTGTTTAAATATATTCAATAATACACAAACTTGTCATTTAACCATTTCCACACATAAATAGAAATCTGAAAATTGCATTTGAATTTTTAAAATACATGCATTACTGAAGGTATTTTCTTTGGGACATTGGACGTGAAAGTAAATTGTGTTATGCAAAGTGCTAGGGACATATCTATTATATTATATTATATTATATTATATTATATTATATTATATTATATTATATTATATTATATTATATTATATTATATTATATTATATTATATTATATTATATTATATTATATTATATTATATTATATTATATTATATTATATTATATTATATTATATTATATTATATTATATTATATTATATTATATTATATTATATTATATTATATTATATTATATTATATTATATTATATTATATTATATTATATTATATTATATTATATTATATTATATTATATTATATTATATTATATTATATTATATTATATTATATTATATTATATTATATTATATTATATTATATTATATTATATTATATTATATTATATTATATTATATTATATTATATTATATTATATTATATTATATTATATTATATTATATTATATTATATTATATTATATTATATTATATTATATTATATTATATTATATTATATTATATTATATTATATTATATTATATTATATTATATTATATTATATTATATTATATTATATTATATTATATTATATTATATTATATTATATTATATTATATTATATTATATTATATTATATTATATTATATTATATTATATTATATTATATTATATTATATTATATTATATTATATTATATTATATTATATTATATTATATTATATTATATTATATTATATTATATTATATTATATTATATTATATTATATTATATTATATTATATTATATTATATTATATTATATTATATTATATTATATTATATTATATTATATTATATTATATTATATTATATTATATTATATTATATTATATTATATTATATTATATTATATTATATTATATTATATTATATTATATTATATTATATTATATTATATTATATTATATTATATAAATATCATTTTATTTCATACAGGTATATGTGCGATGTTATGACAACCATATCCAGATGGGCAATGAAAAGGAAATGCACACACAAACAAGAAGCAAATCATATCTAGTATGATTTTCTGTGAGCTTATCGATATTGTACATTTCTACCATGTAATGTGTTATCTGCAACGGTTACTCAGAGTGGAAATTAAACAAAACATTGTGCAGATGTAAATAATCCTTTCTAATAGAAGCATAAAACGAATTTATTGAAAACAAAATGAATACCTTATTAGTAACACGTTTACAGGTTCCAGGTTTCCTATCAAAGCGTCGACAATCTTAAGGCAGTTTATTGTATTTTCGGTAGGTTTCCAAATAACACTTCGCATATACGCGACAGCTCTTTCAAGTTATGATATGCTTAATACAAAGAAAAACGCAGAAACAACATAAACACTAACATTTAAATTATTTTCAATAATCATGGCGTCATAAAATCAAAAGATAATGCAAGGAACATTTTTTTGTGTTTTCAAATACTTTTGAAATACCTTTAATTTAAAACATGTGGTGAACAAAGAAAATGCAAACCCAAACACGAAGACAATATAATTTTGTTTTTGAAATTCATCCACACTCCCGAAACCAATAGTAGAATTGTGCAAATAACTGAAAATGGTTATCTTAGATATCGTTTTTAGAAAGTATGTTTCCATTATGATGATTCTAGCAATATGAATATATTGATGGCCTGTAAAAGTAAATCCAGATTAAAAACTGGGTTTAAAAAATATTATTTATACATAATCATCAAATTATTCAAAGTCACGCATTCTGTAATAATATTACTACTGTAATTGCTTTAGTTCCATATGATGTGCTTCCCCAACATAAACGTTACTTCGAGTTATTTTTAAAATGTGTCCATTGTATTGTTTGTTGGTTGATGCCAACCGAAATATTTGAATTTCCGTTGTTCAGCCCGTGTACTAAATCCATATGCTGTTTAAATGGAAACTGTACACTTGTCAGGAAAACCTGTAAAAAGGCAAACTCAAACGTCCATGTGTACTTCTAATGATTAAATATAGCGAGATGTCCTGCGATGTAACGCTCCAGCACGTTGTTTGGACATACACTAAATATTTGCTTCGTCCAAAATAATGGAACAGAAGAGATTCTAATTGAGATACCAATCGATCTTTTATTATGTTTCCTGATGTTTTAACAATTAAGAACTCACTCGCAAAACTTGATCAATTAGCAAAAATTGATTGTGGCCAGATCTCGTGTTCATTGCTCTTATTTTGTATTTGTATTTTGAGTGATTGTTTCATTAGAAAATTGTTTTTATTGACCGAGTAATCGTAGAAAATCATATTTACGCAATATAAGAAATCATAAATAAAAATATTTTATCACAAGTGTAAAAACATCGAACTAATTATAATAACGCCAACATATTTTATTTTAATGCCATGCTTTTACGCGTTCTTTTTACATTTTAAATGCAATTAATTTGGAAATAAGGCAAGTTGTAAAGTAATGTCGTCAACATAATGAAGCTCTGTATTTTTGTTAATACGTCCATGTTACAAAATGTAGTAAGCCCATTTCCTATCGTTAGAGCATTATTATGTAATTATTTAAAACCATGAAATCATTTGTTTGCAAACGAAGTTACAATACTAGTAAGTTTGAAATTACGATTTAAAGCTTCATACTTCTGATGCTTATTCTATTGTTTTGTTAGAATGTAACTTTAATTCATTTCTTTTCCTCACATCGTTAGAAATAATTGCATTGCAGACACTGAATATCAACGCATGAAATTCATCCAATCAAATTGCGTTCATGCAATTGGGGGTTCTTGAATTTCAATGACATGAAAATCGACATCGTTGCAAATCAGCATTATTTTCCGTGAGAAAACAGCACTGTCGGAGTATAAATGTTACATACATCGTTACATTTAATTAATTTAATTACTACTACTACAACTACTACTACTACTACTACTACTACTACTACTACTACTACTACTACTACTACTACTACTTTTACTACTAATACTAATACTACTATTCTAGCAATAAGTACATTATACTGATGTCCCTTTTTAAAGTTTATGCACCACATCATGCACCATTAATGCAGTACGTTTGTTATCTAATTTATTTTTAACGTCAAGAGATAATTTGGGTCTTATTTGCGCTTCAACATACATGCATTACTGAAGGTAATGACTTTGGGACATCGGAAGCAAAAGAATATTGTATTTTGCAAAGAACTGAGGGACATTACCAATAAGTCATATTATCTTAAGATTATTTTAGTGTACATGTATACACGTACATTTTGGATGTTATTACACGCATATGCAGATGGACAATAAACAGGAAACGGGGAAAATACCCCAGAAGCAAAACATATAGAGGATGATTTTTTGTAAATTTACCGGTCAATATATAAATAAAACATATATATGTAAATAATCTATCTAATAGCAACAGAAGATGAACTTGATTTATTAAAATATTGAATATCTAATTAACATTTTTCCAGATTCCCGTTTTATCCTATCAAAGTATTGACACTTGTCATGCAGTTTGTTCTTTTTCGGTAGGTTTTGCACATACAAATTCGCATATTGCCGACAGCTCTATCAAGGTATGATGTCCTCAAGACAAAGAACGACACAGAAACAGCATGTCTTTTTATATTTAAATACTTTTCAACGAAAACAACGTAATATATAAAGTCTATGTCAGAACAAAACTTCATTTCTTCAAATATTTTTAAACTACTTTTAAATTGAAACATGTGGTAAATCAAAAGTATGCTCACCCAAAATTTTAGAAAGCAGAAATTGTTGAAAAAAATGTATCCATACACCTGAAGCAAATAGTAAATATGTGTAAACAATTGAAAACGGTTATCTTAAATCTCCTTTTTAGATATTTTTAAACCATGATCAAAATGCTTACACTTGAAACATGCTGATGTCATGTCGATGTTCAGTAAACCCCATTAAACTCACTTTTGTTGAAAAATGTTATATACATATATAACTACCATATATATACATGCCCATAAAACTAGTCACAGTCACGTATTCTAAAATAAGATTGCTACCGTCATCGCTGTTGCTCCATATGATGTGCTTTATGATGTGCATTATGTGTACAATGATAGAATTGTATTGCTTGTTGGTTTATGTCAACGTACTGATTTGAATACCCGTAGTATAACACGTTTTCTTAAACTAATTCACTACTTTATAATATCGGTTGACTTTTCAGGAGAACCTTTGAAAAGGCTATCTCAAACTTCAATGTATACTTTAAGTGATTAAATATAGATAGATTGTATGCGATGTAACGCTCCAGTACTTTTTTTAAAATATAAATATTTGCATCGTCCACTAAAATGGAACGGAAGAGATTCTGAGTAGGGATTAAAATCGATCTTTATTATGTTTCGTGATGCTTTTACTATTAACAACAAACCCTCAATGCACTTGTTCAATTAGCAAACATTTATAATGGCAATATTGTTCCTGCAAGACATTAACATGAGTGTGTGTGAACATTGTATGTAATTGACTCAAGTTCCAGCCCATTCGCCTTTCGTAACTACTAAGTTAAGTACTACTTTGGTAAACCGTCAATATATCGTCTATGCTGAAACAATATTCATCGCTGGAGTATTCAACTTATATTGGTCTTGAACGGTTTAAATCCATTCACTTATACACATATTTCTCATTTTACCTTTTCCAAACAAAACAAATCGGAAAATTGCATTTGCATTTAACAAATACATGTATTACTGAAAGTTATGTTTTTGGGGCATTGGAAGTTAGCAAAACTTGAATTTGAATAAGACTTTGAGACGCAACTATTATGTCATACTATATTAAGATTGTTTTATTACATTACGTATATTTGTTTTGAGGCTATGAGCTTCATAAAGAGATGAACAATACACCGTAAGTAGGAATTATCGAAGCAAATCATATCTAGGGTGATTTTAATTGCGCTTATTGGTCAATGTAAGATATTGTAGATTTCTGCCATTCCATTAAATGTGTTATTAGCCACTGTTACTCGAAGTGGAAATAAAACAAAACATAAGGCACATGTAAATTATCAGTTCTAATAGAAGCAGTAAATTGATTTATTTAAATATTGAATACCTTATTTGCACGTTTCCATTTTTCCTATCAAAGCGCCGACATTCGTCATGCACTTAATTCAGTGCCATTAGGTTTTGCACATAACCATGCGCATATAAAAGACAGCTCTTTCAAGTTACGATATTGTTATTAAGAACGACGCAGCAACTGCATACATATTGATATTTAACTGCTTTTTAACGAACAATACGTCATACAAACAAAAGTTAATGTACACAAAATATGTTGTGTCTTAGAAAACTTTTGAGTAGCTTTTAATATCTTTAAATTAGCACATGTGGTGACCCAAAGGTATGAAAACCCAAACATGAAGACAACATTTTTTTTTTTTTTAATTTTTANCTTTGGCGGATTTCATTGAAACTTGGTATGAGTATGTATATGGATAAGAGGATGATGCACGCCAAATGGCATTGTACACCATCTATTAATAACGGAGTTATTGCACTTCGTATCTTGAAAAAAATGCTTTTTTCTGTGACAAAGCTCTACATTGGCGGGGGATATCAATTTAACAAATTTAATTGTTTATTATGTAATACAGGTGATATTGTCATTGCTTTTGTTCAATATGATGTGCTACCTTAAAATAAACTTTACTTCGAGTTATGTTTAAAAAGGGTGAAGTTAACTGATTACGGTATAGGTAGGGTTTAGATACCGTGTAATAAAGACGCTTCAGATCGGTGTCTAGTCATTGAAAATGGACGCTGACTTTTCGGTGTAGTCCTTGCAATTATTGTCCTTGAAAATGGACGCGATTTTTGATATGTTTAGTCAAATTCTGTTTTATGTACGTCCCGATATCATGGGTATTCATAACTTATTAATTAATAACTTAAGATTTGTTGTAGGAAGTCAATAACTTTGATTTAAATAACGTAATGATTTCCCTAAATTTTATAGATAATCTACCACATTATGCACCAATAATGCAATGTTGATTTTGTTACCTCATTTGTTTCAAATTTAAAGCGATCCTTTTGGTCGTATGTTTCTTTGCATTGTGTGTGTTGATCAATATAAAGAAGTGAAACTCCAGCAGCTCAATCAGTATTGCATTTCTATCATACACACCTTCGTGGTCCTTTATTTATGGCAAGTGACCAATTGCCAAAACAGTAAAGTACGGCACACAACGAAACAACATACACACATAGTATAAAAAAGCGGGGTCACCGCCTTGGAAAGGTCAATGCTAAGCACTGGGTGTTTAAACCGGTTATAGAGTGCTAAACCTAATAATTGGCCCAACAATATTCATGAAACATATAAGTGTAAATAAAATTTAACCTCATAGTATTGCAATGCAAAAGTAAACAGTTATACAAGGGAATTAAAACGCATTCAATTTTATCACTATGTGCAGTGGTCTCAACTGATAAATATAATTTAAGTGGGACTGCACGATTTTGTCAAATATTTATGAGTTTATATAAAATGTGTAAAACACTTTTTACACATATATTTCAATATAAATTAAAACAAAAGTTAAGAAGAACATGTGTCGAAAAATCCGAAATAAGCCAGATAATTAATTCTGAAATCGAAAATGTATGTACAGTCGAATTCGCCAGCATGTTTATCATGCATGCACGATGTGAATCTAAATTTAGTTTTAGTGCAGATTCGTTCATACGACACATAGACACAATTTTTTTTAACGGATCATTTTATTTATTATACGACACACGAATACTAACTCCTATCCTAATAAAAGACGAATGCTTCGGTTATTGTAGGAAAATATTGACGAAGTATCTTCGTCACAATCGGCTCGGTACGCTTTTGTCTTTTCTGCATTTTATGAAATTCGTCTTCAATGAATAATTTGTCTGGCCTATTTTGTGTTATTGTAACATATTTTTTATCAATATATTACAATTTAACACATATAAAAATCGTGCCGTCTCACTTTAAGTGCATTGTTTGCTATAAACCTATTTTCTAGAATCTTATTTTGACTGAAAGGATTTAATGATGCTAAATATAATCTATTTATTAAACCAATTGCATATTGTCAAGGGAGACAAGTCTGTATTGAATAAACACTGAATATGAAAACAACCAACGCTTTCCATTCACTTGCGAATAATGCATAAATTCATATAAAAATATACGTCCTCATTGACTTATAAATGGATTTTGTAACTCTTAAACGTTTTGATGATCAAATATTTAAAACAAACTTACTTTCCTTACAAAGTGAATACAATACACTTCATAATGAAACGTGTAAAGCACAATGGTAAGAAAAAAAAAACTTTTGAAATATTGGTAAAAAATAAATGTTCAAACGAGAGAAGATAGCACGGAGTACCCGTGTTCTCGACCAAGATCTTAATAGAACAACAGACTCGTGTTTTAATGAATTTTGTATTAGTGTACTACATTCTTTTAGAATGGCATACAACCTATTAACGCGCTTTATTTAAGAGTTGGAAATAAATAAGTATGAGTATGCCTCCCTAACAAATACATCATAGTACATATACAGTGCACCAAAGATAAACAGTTTTGGTGAGGTTGTCTCCATAGACCCCACAACTTGTTGCGGGCACAAAGAGAACTAGACATGTTTACCAAATAAAACTATTGAAAAAGTTCAGAGCATGCATATCAACACCAACAAGTAAACGGAAAAACGATGCCAACGCATTATTAAGATAATTGCTTAATATGTATTTGTTTTGGGTGTTTTGCTTTATCCCATTTGCAATCGTCAATGGTCAGATTGATATCAGTGGTTCGATTGATTTACACTTCAATTTTGGTACGTTTCCGGACAGTGCATAAGGTTAGTTTGTTATCAAATGGGTTTAATGTTCATTAAAATATAAGTATCATGACCATCACGAAAAGCACGGAAATACAACATGAACATGCGGTCATAGTTCATATCTACAAGTAAGATATCATTTGTTTTCTAATTATTACTTAGAGAAAGAGAGATAAAAAAATAATTATAAGTTTAAAGTCATAAAGCCAACGTAACGGAGTGCAATTTTGTATGGTTACAACTAACGTTCCTTTATGGGGATGTTTCACATTTCGATGCCCCTACGACGTAGCAAGAAAACAAATACGCCCCCTTGTAATGAAGTAACAAAGATGCAATAACTCCGTGGACACATCACCGGGTGAAAGACAAATGACATAATAGCAGAATTCAGTAAACCCTCTCTTATTACAACTGTATTGTGCAAGGCGTATACACAGTTTCTAGTTTAAAGTTGTAAAAACATATCGTGTTTAAAGTTAATTTAAGTTTAAAAAATAAAGTGTGTTCATAATCAAAGGATGTTCAGCATTGATTGAGAATCCACAGCTTTGTAAATATATATATATATATACTCCATCCATACTGTTAACATTTCGTTGGGAGAATCGATCACCCCGATACCTGTACTTAATACTATGGCGTCTTGAGAACATTCTAGTGTTGTCTTTAGTCAAGTCGAGTCTGACGAGTTTGATGCATTGCTTGTTTAAAGTGAATGTAAACAGTGTGTCTTCGTTACATATGTCTTGCAAGTGTTTGTAAACATTCTCCCGCTGAAATGTCTGTTAAACAATTGTCAATACATTCCTTTTTAAAAAGTTGGTTTCGACAAGAAAGAAGATTTTTGGGAGGAGTGATGGCAACTACATGGTGGATAATTTTATGCAGCATGATGAGACGGAATTTTGTCCTGCTTGTTTTAAGTGTGGGCCAATTGATATTGTCTATCATTTAAGATATGTTATACCTATCAATACTCGTCTCTGATTAACAAAAATAATCTCTTCCTTATCACATACTATTCCCTTGTGCATTATCACTTAGTAATCTTCATTTCCTTATATCTAAACTTAATTAATACTCGTTTGTACCTAATGATCTAATACTCGTCTGTTCATTATAACTAACTACTTGTATGTTCGTTTATCACTCAACTCTCGTGTGTTTTTCATCACTTAATAATCGTCTGTTCCTAATCATCTAATACTCGTCTGTTTATTGGTATCACTTATTCCTGCTCATTTTCCTTTAATTAACGTAACTTCCATATAACTCAACACTCGTCTGTTCCTTATCATTAAATAATTGTCGGTTCAATATCAACTCTCGTTCGTTTTAACCACTGTATTCTCGTTCCTTAAAATCAATACACCCACCCGTTTTTTTCACATACTTCAAGTTCGTTATTTATCAATTATAACTCACAACATACATTAAGCAACTTTTCTTTCAGTGAACAATCGGTTAATAATCAGTTCGCACGTAACTACCATTGGTACCTTAGCAAAACAGGCTTATGCCACGTGGACTTTGCGGATCTTCACTAACTCAACACATTTTCGGACCATTCTACCACGCACAGAACCCTACTATGCGCAAACGACTCTAAATATAGTACACATTACTTTCAGCAATAGGTATTTAACAGAGAATGGTTAAATAGAAGGATGAAAAGTATTCAACAACCAACCTGTCTTTATTTACAAAATCATGACATATGTTGTGTCTTCACATGCTCTAAAATGCATTTAGCCATGACAACGGTCATAGTCTTTTAATAGCTAGGCCTTTTTATACGGGGTCGAGCAGACCGATGTTCACGCCTAACCAGCGGCACTTCGCACGGACATCCTCTTGCATAAGGTTGAAACACATCGCAATTACGGACCGTCAAAACATCAGGTACACACATCACATGGTCATCTTATTCCTATTGTCCGCGCTCTCCGTTCGGCTTATTGAACCAGGCACGTAATCCCCGAAGCCAATCGTACTTAGGGCTATGAATCAAAAATAGAAACCTTCCAAAATGTCCAAGTTTTCGCACAGCAAAAACAAATACGCTTTAAAACAAAAAACGGTACGCGAATCTGTTCAGTTTGTATCGTTTCCGTTTTTTTTGGTCTGTCAAAGTCTTCAACAAAGATATAAAGGTCACGTTTCGCTACAATACTCTCACTTCTGGTTGGACTAGACGATCGACTTTAGATTTTTGGAAGTCTACTTTTCCTAGATATTGACGTATTCTGTCAGACGACTGTGAGCGTGTTTGATTCGCCATCATCTGTTCGTACTTTCAAAGGTTGCAGTTCAAGAGTTTGAAACGTTGAGCCTGACCTAGACTGTGCCATCTTGGGCGTGCTCATTCTTCGACGCTTTGTGAAACTCTCCTTTGGTTGGCAACACATCCAGGTAGGAAATTTGCACATGTGCGTGTTTAGGAGCCGATAGCAGTTGTTTAGGATTTTGCCCATGTTGGAAAGACTCAGGAGCGTCATTTGAATGCATATCATGGCGAAGGACATGGTCACCAGCCGCTCTTCGAACGTCCTTGGAGCAATATTACCGTAACCTATCAAAAACAGGAACAAATGTCACATTTGATATCAAATTGCATTCCCATGCAATCTATGTTATGATTGGGGTATGATAATAAGCCGTCCTTCCAACGCATCTGTGGTAATCTGCCCAAAAACTACCATCAAATAAAACGATAAAGAAGGTCATTGAATATTGGACTTCTTTCATTAATAGAATGACCTAGAGAATGTTTTCCAGGCTTTTGGAACAGTTTAGGACTTATTTGCAAGAAATCAAAGTAATGCAAAAGACTATCAACTGGAATACAAAATATGTTGAATATTTTTGCACATGAATAAATACTCCTACACACAAACACTTGTTGGGATATGTGATCCTAACCTGGTACACTGAGACAATGGAAATAAAAACAATAAAAAAAGTACGCTATTATTATCTATTTAGTAATAATTTGGAGCAAAGTGATCGTAGCTTGTCAGCAGCAATGATCAACACGTTCACAACGACAAGGCGATAATTACGCTAAACATATCTTTCTTTATGTGTATGTTTTATATATTTATTTCTTCGTGAAGGTAACATAATATTTTCGACAAAAAATCTCATTATCTTAAAAAAAAACAACAATATCAAGCCCAACAGAAGCAGCAGCAGTCACAACAAACTGATTTGTATATATGCATTCAATCTATTACTGTTAAAAAGAAGATGAACAAAGTCGTGTCTTAGCTTTCGCATTATGCGCGACATAGCAACATTGTATTCAAAACAAGGATGTTAAAAATCTCCTATGTACACGTCATGAAGCTATCGAGCGTTAGCAGAAAAAGATCATCTCTCAACTGTTAAATGTATTGTTTATTAAAAATGGGTAAATATTATTGATGTTATATGAACATTAAAATAACGAATGCAACAAGACCGTGAAAATGTTAAGTTCATCGGCATTATAAGTATACTTTTTCAGTTCTAGAAATACAATAGTACATACAATAACATAATGATGTAAGTAATAAGGCAAATTGCGACGAATTATCTCATTTGATGAGTTTGAAATCAAAACAAAGCAATCAATGAATCACAATGAATATGAGGTTCCCCCATCTTAAAACGCGCATAAATGATTGTTGGCTAAGTATCCGAGTCTATTATGATTAAACTTGTATTGTAGAGAATATGCATTTCAGATTGCTTGAACGCGAGATATTGTGTATCATGTATTGCTTACTGAAAAGGTTTTGCTATTATTATCTCTGTTGTTTTGTTTTTACCAGGAATTGTATTGGTGTTCCTTATAAAAAACTAATTTGACACAGATACAATAACTCATTCGTTTTTGTTTGTCGTACGACACTGCGACGAGTAACTATAATGAGGCATGTTTTATGTAAATTACATCAACATACAGTATATTATTATATTGTTTACGTTGTTTAGAAAAATATACATTTATTAATTCAATTATACATGTTCTATTATAATATGCATGTCAAAACCATACAAAGTTTTATTGTTACGAATCCAGTGTACATATGTATATCATAACTATCATTTGATCTTTGTCTTGGCCGTTAATCAAAAACTCAATATAAAGAAGTGAAACTCCAGAAGCTGCAGCAGTATTGTATTCCTATTATACTCACGTTCGTGGTCGTTTATTTATGGCAAGTGACCAATTGCCAACACAGTACAGTACGGCACAATACGAAACAACATACAACACATAGTAGAATAAAACTGGGGACACCGCCTTGGAACGGCCAATGCTACGCACTGGGGGTTTGACCGGTTATAGAGCGCTCAACCTCACACTTGGCCCAGCAATAGTCATGATACATGTAAGTGTTAATAAAATTAAACCTTAAATTACTTGCAATGGATATAAAACAAGCACGTCTCAACGAGTTCAAAAGGCCATGCCATTTTGGAAGATGCACTTGACGCTTCTAGTTTTACACTTTACACAAGTTGCGTCCAATCTTAATTATAAAACACACATGGATTCCCGTTAAGTGACATTTAAAATATGAGATTTTCAAAGTTTGCATTAAAGATTCGTCAGGAATGCTTTATTGTTAATCAGAACAAAGGACAGAGCCTCCTGCTCGCAAATGTTGACAATGCTCAAATGACGCATACGTTCGAATAAAACAAATGGTTTATTCAAGATACAATAGATATACAGTCCATTAGTGTACATGATAAAGTAACATAGTACATATAAAAGCATGAAAGGTGATCATTATTAAATTGCATAAGTTGTTAAATAAAGTATATATACATGAAAAGATATGGGGCAATTTGATTACAGCATTAGTAATCTATTAAACTATGCTATTGTTATAACATAAAAAACAACAAAGACGAATAAACAAGGAAGCAAGAGGTCAAGTTTGAGTAATAAATGAAACACAATTAATCATAATAATATGTAAACAGGTTTCTTTGCATAAATGCTTTATTTACAGACATGGCTAAGTTTCTTTTGGTACTTGTTTTATCAGATTGCATTAAATCAATAAATTTTATCAGGTTTGGTCTTTTCCAGTAATATTTATTTCTATACAATTTTCTCATATCATCATATAAGGAACATTCTATTAAAAATGGTATTAATCCACAAGAACCTTGCAATGTTGACATTTTCTCTCCCGAAAAGGTATAGATTTAGGTTTATGCCATCTGCCTGCTTCAATTTCTAATCTATGAGATGAAACCCTGAATATACAAAGATCAAATCTAAACGTATTTATTCTGACATGTTTAAAGTAAGGTTGCAACTCAAATTTACAAAACTGAGAGTAAATTATTGCTCTCGTGGAATTATTAAGTTCTGACATCAAATTTTGTATAAATGTATCGTTGCATCTACACTTTACCTGGGATAAACCACACTTTTCATCTTCTACACCTTGGTTTAGCCATGCATAATAAACGCCTAAGGCCTGCTACAGATAACAAACACATTTTCCCCAAGAATGTATATTGGTTTATTAATTAAATTTATTCTCACACGTATAACTATAAATGCACTTGAGATAATTGTGATCTTCGAACTGAATAATTGTTAACCAATACCTTATTACAATAATTGCTCTTTTAGTTTTCAAGGATGTTCTTCCAAGTTCCCCATATACAAAATAAATCTGTGGTTGGATTTTTGCACCTAGTAGTTTTTTACAAAAATTCAAATGGACTCTTTCAATTGACATTGACTCAGTTAAGCCCCAAAGTTCTGACCAATAATTTAAAATTGGTAGAACAAGCTGGTCAAACAACTCCAATTTCGTATGTATTGAAATTGATGAAAAATTGACCAACTTAAAGTATGAGTTAAGCTTAAAAACAGCCTTTGAGGCTTGGTCTGCAAGTGTTTCAAAAGTATTTGCAAAAGATCCTCCTGTTGTGAATACAATTCCTAAGTATGGAAATTATTTAACAATTTATAATGCTTGTTTTTTTGTACACAAATTCAATATCCCTCCTAAGTTGTCCACCCTTTTTAAAAACATAGCCTTTGCTTTATTTTTGTTAAAATACAACAGGATTAAAACAGTTAAATTCAAATGCGTAATTATGTGTGATACTATGCGTAAAAACTTCATAAATAACGCTTTTAATATCGGGCATGTACAACTAAAACAGCTCGAATACCGTGCTTGTTACATTGAAGGACTCTTTTAATTTATTAAAATGTAACCAATAAAAGCATTGCACTTGTGTCAACTCTAAAATCCCATTAGCGCTAGTGAGTTCGTCTATGATTCGCTGTTGACGCATTCGCTGTGCTTTGTTCACACAACATGGCAGCAGTCATGTGAAATGTGCACCTGCTTTAAATAGATGGTTTGAATCGCAACCTGGTAGAGATTACCTTCTTCTAACATAGCATTAGACAAAACATGCACAAATACATTTATATTTAGAGGTGAATAATGTGATTTTTTCCTGAACTAGGTTTTAAAACACGGGACAAAATGTTAAGAGGTTATCAAAACTGTATGGACAGTAAGATTTGTTTTCAAATTTCTTGTTGAGATTTTTTTTAACTTTATAATTTTTGTTATTTTTTATAATCGTTTTCAATTGTTATCATTCAAAAAATAATTGAAATCATAAATATTCATTCAATTTAGTTGAATTGCGGTTGCGACTTAAAACGAGTTTTCGTAGAATAAATACTGCTTAGGAAGTACCTGACTGAACCTTTATTAAAATGTCGGTTTGTTCCAAATACAAAGCAACTTTCGATAACATAAAACAACAATATACTCTGATTCTGTACTGGAAACAGAAGCGCTTGGATTTGCGACGTGCACAGAATTTGCTGAATGACGCTCCAACTAATTGTAACATGAGAACGCACTTGTTCATTGCGCATAACTTGTGGATACCGGATATATCGTCATAAGAGCGTGCTTCATTTCATGCCCTGCTCACAAAAGCACTCAACTAAGGTTATTTCTCAGTGTTTGTTGTTACAGAACAAACTTCGTGTAATGTTGGATTGGCAGTTATTAAAACATATCTTCAGTATAAGTATGCGTATAAGTAGTACACCATTGTGTTGCAACTTACAGTTTTAATTGGTATGTATTACAGTAACTACTTGTGTGTTCATTCTTTCATTTCATACCAACATGTCATCACCCTTAGTGACTTAATTCAATGTCGTTGTTTTTGTTCATGTAACGCACGAAAAAAAAAATGCCAAACATTTAATTACATTACTATATGTCATTGAATTTACTCCATGAATTCTCGTTGCAAATAAGCATGCGGTCTTATTTACCGTAAAGTGAGGAATTGTCTGAAAATAAATTAAACGTTTTCATTAATCCAACATGAGCATTTCAGATATGAAACATGTACACCAGTCTTTTTCATTTTTACCATGTATTTTGAGACCAAGCTCAAGAAAAGTCAATGAGGCAGCAATTGAACCCACGGGGCAGATCGATGTGCTGTTTTACATTCATAATAACTAGTTTATACAAATTTATGTACGATAAATGCGCCTGAGAGTGTGGCAGCTGGCAAGAATTTCGATCTCCGCCATACAATTTTAAATGGGGGTTTACGTAATGAGGCTTCCGAATAATATGCTCCACATAAGCATCCTTACTTAAGACAGGATGTTGTGAACACGTGTTGAAATGTGACACATGAGTCAAATAAACGACGTAACAAACAACCTTTATATGTTTCATGTTTATCAGCGTATACATATTGACATGTAGACTTTTAGAAGTATATCTGCATTGTATGTGATTTCGTTTTCTTTTGATCATTTATTATTTCAAAACGTGATTATGACCATTGCATTTCATTCACTCATGTTCCTGATCATTTGCCTTATGTTATTTCTTTACTAAGTACTACTTTGGTAAATCTCCAATACATCGTCTGTGCTTCAACAATATTCGTCGCTGGACTATTAAATAGTTATTGGTCGTGAAGTGTTTAATCTCTTCCAGTATTAGCAAATTTCTCATTTAACATGTACACACATACAAAAATCTTAAAATTTGAATTTGTAAAATGCATGCATTACTGACGGTATTTTCTTTGTGACATTGGGATGAAAAGTTAATTGTATTTTGCATAGGACTGAGGGGCATAACTATTATGTCATATTATATTAAAACTATTTTATTCTCTACGCATATATTTGCGATGTTATGGCAAGCATATACAGACTGAACATCAACAGTAAATACAAAAACACAAAACGATAATCGCATTCAAGTTATGATATTCTTAAGACAAAGAACGACGCAGAAACAACATATATTAAAATGACTTTTAACAAAAATGACGTCATAAAAACTAAAGTTAATGCAAGGAACATACTTTGTGTCTTCCACTACTTTTGAAATACCGTTAATTTAAAACATGTTGTGAACCAAGGTAATGCAAACCCAAACACGAAGACAACATAATTTTGATTTTATAAATTCGTCCACACACCGAAGCAAATAGTAGAAATTTTTTAATTAATGAAAATGGTTTTATCCCACTTTTACAGCGAATTCGGTTGATTAAAGCCCCGTTGATTAAATTTCTGCTATAAACCACGGCACAAAATGACGTCATATTTTCGACAAAATGACGTCATAAATCCAGCGAAATGATCCAGTGAAACTAATTTTGTTTACATAAAAAGGTTTACTGGAATAAATAGAATAATAGGTTAGTGTTGATTATAGATCAGGTTTATCATGATTGCCACGAAAACGAAAAAGCAACACTAACCTATTATTCTCTATTTCTTTGATCTCTCGACAACAATATTTTCTTGCAACATGATGTTATTTCTAACAGTATGCATATGTTGATGTCCTGTAAAAGTAAATCCACATAAAATAACATTGTTTGAAAAATATTATTTAAAAATGATCATAAAACAAGCCACAGTCGTTTATTCTGTTATTATATTGCTACCGCCATTTATTTTGCTCCATAAGATGTGCTACCATAACATAAACCTTACTAAGAGTTATGTTTACAATGGTTACATTGTATTGTCTATTGGTTGATATCAATCGATTGATTTGAATTTCCGTAGTCCAACGCGAGTACTAATACACTTTGCCAGAAGAACCTTGAAAAGGCTAACTCAAATGTATACTGTTGGTGCTCAAATATAGAGAGATTCCAGCGATGTAACGCTCCAATATTTATTTAAACAGAAAATAAATATTTGCCTAGTCCAACATACTGGAACACAAGAGATTCTGATTGAGATTACAATCGGTCTTTCATTATGTTTCGTGATGCTTTAACAATTATAAAAACACTCACACAAAATGTTAAATTAGATAAAATGTTTAGTGGCAAGATCTCGTGTTCATCATTCCTAGTTAGTACTTGGCTTCTGAATGATTGTTTCACTAAAAATCGTAGACATTCATATTTACGCGAAAAAAGCAATCATTAGTAAAAATATTTTATCACAAGTGTAAAAACATCGAACTTATTATTCATAAAACCAACATATTTTATTTTTATGTTACGCTTTTTGGCCGTTTTTGACATTTTAAATGCAATTTAATTAGAAAATTTTGCGAGTTTTAACGTAATGGCGTCAAAATAATGACGCACTGTACACCAAATTTCGTCGATCGTACAGCTTCTAACTTAAACTAAATAACGTTTATGTATTTTTTAACGAATCATTATAAGTAAGACCTGTCCTTATCAAGAGGGCATTATTATTTAATTATTAAAAACAATTACATCATTTGTTCGCAAACCAAACTACATTACAACTATATTTTCAATTTGAAGCTTCATCTTTTGATGCAAATTTAGTTTTCCGTTAGGTTGCAACTTCAGTTCGTTTCATTTCCTCACATCGTAAGAAACTTATTAAATTGCAGAAACTCAATAGCATCGCATGGCATTGACGTACACAATCTAATTGTGTTCATGCAACGATGGGTTCTTGAATTAAGTTGACATGAAAATCGACGTCGTTGCATTCTAACATCATTTTACGTGAGAAAACAGCACTGTCGGAGGATGTTACACACATCGTTGCATTTAATAAGTACATCCTAGAAAACAATTGAAATTTTAAAAAGAAAGTGCCAATGTTCAGAGAGATTGACTTAACATAAAACGCAACATTCCTAATCTAATGTGATAGTAAAAAATTATGGAGAAATAACATGTCGATTAAAAATGTAAAACCAATGTGTTGTTTTTTTGGAAAATAAATTGCCTATGGTTGGAAAACTAATAGTATATTATCATCTTCATCATCATCATCATCATCGTCATAGCCGTCGTCGTCGTCGTCATCATCATCATCATTATCGTCGTCGTCGTCGTCTTCATCCTCATCATCATCATCCTCATCAGCAGCAGCAGCAGCAACAGCTGCAGCAGCAGCAGCAGCATCATCATCATCATCATCATCACCATCATCATCATTATCATCATCATCATCATGATCATCATGATCATCATCATCATCATGATCATCATCATCATCATGATCATCATCATCATCAANATCCTGTAAACCAATAAAAATATATCGGACAAAGTTCTGAGCCTGCATATCAACACCAAGAATAAAAAAAAAACAAAAAAAAAACAATTAAAACGCATAATTCAGGTTAAATTTTAATGTATTCGTTTTGGTCGATCTTCTTTATCATATTTGCAATTCCCAGTGGTTCGATGGATTTCAGTGGTTCGATTGATCAACGTTTCAATCTGGGGAATTTTCCGAACAGTGCATAGCGGTTAGTATGTTATTAGACAGGTTGAACGTTCATTTGATGTAGTAAGCATGACCATCACGAAAATCATGGAAATAAAACACGATCATGCGGACCAAGTTCATATCTTCAAGTAGAATACCGATTTTCTAATGAGAAAGAGAGATAAGTATGTACAGGTTTAAGTCATTAAGCCAATGGAACAGGCGTGCAATTTTGTCTGGTTACATTTTTTTGTTCCTTCGTGTAGGTGTTGTTCATGTCCATGCACCTACGAAAGTAGTAAAAAAAGGGCAATTACACTGCGAACATATCACCGCGTTGATGAAAAATGACAGAATAGCGGAATTCAGTTAACCCTCCTCCCCTACAACTGTATTGTGCAGGGCGTATACAAAGTATCATGTGTAAAGTTTTAAAATCATAGTGTGTTCCTATTTCACGGAGGTTAATGGTTCATTGAGAATCCGCAGCTGTGTATATACACTCCATTCATACTGTTAACATTTAATTGGGAAGATATATCACCCCGAGGCCGCTTTTTCATACTATGGTATCTTGAGAACATTCTAGTGTTGTCTTTAGTCAATTCGAGTCTGACGAGTTTGATGCATTGCTTGTTTGAAATTAATGTTAACAGGTTGCTCTTACATATGCCTTACAAGTGTGCGGCAACAATTCGCAGCTTTAATGTCTGTAAACAGTTTGCCGTCACATCTCTATTTAAAGTGTTGATACAGAGTTTGCCGTTACATCTTTCTTAACAGTAATTGTAAACAATCGTTATTTCTGTATACAAATCCAAACAAAAGTATTTTTGATTCTTCGTTATATCATTCAGATTCCTTCTCTACCTCTTCGGCATCGCTATCCTCCTCTTTTCCTCTTCCTCCTAATCAACGGCATCATAAACATAACCATACTTTATGTTTCATCTTTACCAAATGCATCAATATATTGACCATCACCATTTAACAGCATCGACGGTGATTAGACAGCCTGTCGGTAGCATACATTAATGGAATACACAATGATCTCCATAGGCAATTGGTCGCGTTTTTCACCGCCAACCTCATACTTAACTATTATATCTTTCACTTCTTGTGGTACTGTACAACATGGGGAAACATTACCGCCCAGCGACGCATTTTCGATAATATATTTTTACAATAAATAATATTCACATTTTAAACATGGAAAGAAATGAATCCTCACACATAAAATAAATATACCGTGGTAAAATCGCTTTGCAATCCTTAAACAAATTGATATAAAAAAAGTGTAGAGCATTTAGCCATCTTGATGAAAAACTTACCAACGTATTTGACATAACAACAATAACAAAAAAGCTCGCATATGGTGACTGCAAACAATAATTTTATTATCAGTATTATTGTTCACCAAATAACAAATGACACTATTAAGATTAGTAACATACAGTGTGGCATGCATAGTGCAGCACACTTGAACAATATTGTAATTACACTGTCTATTTTTCATGAACGTTTTTCATTTATTGAAATCCAAGCATATTATCTAATAATATATATGTCTTTAAACATCATTGAAACATTCTTGTCTGTGTACCTATCAATACTCGTCTCTTCCTGATGAATAAAACTAATCTGTTCCTTATCACCTAATATTCGCCTGTACCTTATCACATCACTAAATAATCGTTCTTCCTTATCACTAAAACTTACTAAATACTCGTCTGTTCCTAATCATGTAATACTCGTCTGCTCCTTATCATGTAATACTCGCCTGTTGATTATAACGCACTAGTTTAATATTCGTCAACACTGAATGCTGTTCCTTTGCACGAAATGTTCATTTGTTCCTCATCACTCAGTTCTCGTCTATTCCTTATCACTTTATATTAATTTTTCCCTAATAATTAAATACTCGTCTGTTCATTATAGGTAACTACTCATCGTTTTAATCACTTTATTCTCGTTCCTTTATATAATTTATAACTTGCCAGTTGTTATCACTTACTTTATGTTCGTTATGAATCAATAAAAATGCAAAACATAAATTAAGAAATTGGACTTACAGCGAACAATAAGTGAATATTAAGTTCACACATAGCGACAATTGGTGCCTTAGGAAAAAAGGCTTATGTCACGCGGACTCTATGGATCTTCACTTACTTAACACCTTTGCGGAACATTCTCGCAAGCACCGAACGCTTCTATGCGCATACGACTCGCAAAATAGTTCAACTTATTATTTTGCGATAACAAAATGACTTACACAAGTGAAATTTAAAAACGTATGTAAAGTATTCAACAGCAAATCTGTCTTTATTCATCGAATTAAGAACCATCGTGTGCCTTCACGTTCTCTAAAATGTATTTAGCCGTGACAATGTTCATAGTCTTTTAAAGTGATATCCCTTTTTATACGTTGTCGAGCAGACCGATTTTCACGCCTTACCAGCGGAACTTCGCTCGGACGTCCTAGCGAATAGACAGATGACAAGAATTACGCTAAAATATATTTCTAAAGATGTTTTTTTTATCTTTTAATCTATTTTTCGACAAAAATCTCATTTACTGTTGGAAAAACACTGAAAAGCACAGCAGAAGCAGCAGCAGTCACAACAAACAGAGTTGATTATATGCATTCAATCTGTTACTGTTAAAAAGGCATTAGGTCTCGCATTATGCTCGACATAGCAACATTGTCTTTAAAATACGGATTTATACATCTCCGATGTACACGTCAAAAAGATATCGAGTGGCTACAATCAAAATGCAGAAAAGTGTTATCGGTTTACTGTTAAATGTATCGTTTATTTCAATTGGGTAACACATTATTTTTGTCATATCAAACATTACAATAATGTATGCAACATGAACGCGAAAAGGTTTAATTCAACTGCGTTATAAGAAATCTTTTTGCTGAATTAATCATTCAATATTACACACAGGAATATAGTGATAATAAATAAAAGGCACACGTCGATAAATGTCTCTATTTGTTAACATAACAAAGCAAACATACAAATCCATAATTTCCCGTATCACACTGTATATGACGATCTCTCATATTCAAGCGCGCATAAATGATTGAGAAGTAGCCTACCCTATAATAATTACACCTTTTGTATAGAGATTATGCATTGCATATTGCTGGAATGCGATATCGTGTATCATGTTTTGTGTTCTGAAAACGATTTGCTATTATTATCTTGGTTGTTTTGTTTATACCTGGAATTGTATTGATGTTTATTATAAATAAATAATTTGACACAAATGCAATTACTCATACGAAGTTTTGTTGTGCGACACTTCGACGAGCAGATATAATGGTGAATGTTTTATGTAAATTAAAACACAATTCAGCATATTATCATATTGTTAACATCGTTGGTTCGGGTATGCATGTATTAAATAAATAAAAATTAAACATTTATTTATCCAATTGTACATGTTCTATTCTTGTATGCATGTCGAAACCCTACAAAGTTGTTTTGTTAAGAACCCAGTGTCATATATGGATATCATTAATATCATTTGATCTATGTCTTAGCTTGCCCATATTGTGTATGAGCATTTCCGTAAATCAAAAAATCAAGTCAAGCATTTTATATACGACAAGCACTTTAAACGTAGTCAAAAAGCAATACCATTTTAAAAGATGAACTTGACGCTTGTATTTTTACACTTTCAAGTTGACCTCAATTCCAGCTATTAAACACAGAAGTATTCTCGTTGAGTGACATTAAGAATATGAGCTTTTAAAAAATGTGTAAGTAATGCTTAAATTTGTAATCAGAAAAAAAAGAAACAGGCTCTTTGTCCCAATTGCGGACGACTATTCAAATGAGGCACACGTTCAAATACAACATTGATGTATAAAACAGTTGAATTGGAATGCGGAATTATTTACGCTACAACGTGCATTAATTGAATATACTAACAACTAAACTAACGCTTTTGTTATAGGGCCTGTACACTAATAAGCTGGACTATCGCGCTTGTTAAATTTAATAACTTATACTGTATTAAAATTTAACCAATTAAAGCACTGCACTTGTGTGAATTCTAGTATCCCATTAGTGGCAATGGGTTCGTCTATGATTTGATATTGTGCTGCGATCACAGAGCACTACAACAATGCCACAGTCTAGTTGCACCTGCTTTAAAGAGATTGATTGCATCGCACTCTTTGATAGTGCCTACCTTCTTATCTTAAAACAAAGGCTTAGACAAAAAATGCATAAATACACTGATACTCAGATGTAAATAACTTGCGTTTGTTCCTGAACTAGGATTTAAAACTTCGGGACAAAATGTGAAGAGGTTATCAAACATAAATGGACAGTAAGATTTCTTTTCAATTTATCGATGAGATTCTTTTTCCCTTCATAATTTTTGTTATTTGGTATAATCGTTTTTCATTTTTGTCATTCAAATAATAAGGAAACCATAGATATTTGTTTTTTCTCAGTTGGAGAGTGATTGTTACTTACAACCAGTTTTCGAAGAAAAAAATACTGCTTAGGAAGTCCCTGACTGAACCTATACAAAGGGTACTTTCAATAACATAAAAATACAATATACTCTGATACTGTACTGGCAACTGAAGCGCTTGGATTTGCGACGTGCAATGACTGTGCAGGACGCTCCAAATAATTGTAACATGATAATGTACTTGTTCATTGCGCATGCATTTTGGATACCGGATTTATCGTCATAATAGCGTTGTTAAAACCAAATCTATTGCAAATGTGTCATTAATTAAATCATATCTGCAGTATTTTCACGCGTACTTTCATATTGTAGTACAACATTTTTTTTGCAATTTAAAGTTTCAATTTGTATGTATAACAGTAACTTTGTGTGTGTCAGTTCTTTCATTTCATACCAACATGCCATCACTTCTACTGACTTAATTCATTGTCGTTGTTTTTGTTGATGTAACGCACGACAAAAACCTTTCCCAAATGTATTCATGTATTTGGTTACTCGTTGCAAAAAAGGATGTTCTTTTGTTTACCGTGAACTGATAAATTGTCTGATAATTTTTAAATGTTTTCATAAATACAACATGAATATTTTCAAAATGAAACATAGACACGAGTCTTTTTCATTTTTCACCACGTATTTTGAAACCAAGCTCACAAACAGTCAATCAGGCAGCAAACGAACCCACGGTGCAGATCGATGTGCTGTTTTACATTAATTATAATTAGTTTATACACATTTATGTACAATAAATGCGCCTGGGAGCGTGTCAGCTGGAAATAATTTCGATCTCCGCCATACGCTTTAGATGTGGTGGTTGAATTAATGAGCCTTTCGAATAATATGATTCACATAAGAATCCTTACTTAAGACAGGATCTAGTGCACACGTGTTGAAAGGTGCCACATAAGTCAAATAAACGACGTTACAAACGACAATTATATGTTTCAATGTTCTTAGCGTTCACTGGTATATATACTTTAAGAAGAATATTTGACTTGTATCTAATTTTATTTTGTTTTGTTAATTTATCCAAAATGCTCCTGTAAGACATTAACCAAACATGTGTTTGTGACCGTTAATTTATATTGACTCAAGTTCAAGGTCATTCGCTTAATGTCATTTTTTTACTATGTACTACTTTGGCAAACCGTCAATATATCGTATGTGCTAAAACAATATTCGTCGATGTAGTATCTATTGGTCGTAATCTGTTTAAATATATTCAATGAAAAAACAAAATTGCCATTTAACCATGTCCCTACATAATCTAAAAATTGCATTTGATTTTTAAAAAATACATGCATTACTGAAGGTATTTTCTTTGGGACATTGGACGTAAAAGAAAATTGTATTTTGCAACAGACTGATGGGCATATCTTTTATATTTCATTATATTAATATCATTTTATAACATACAATTATATGTGCGATGTTATGACAACCATACCCAAATGGGCATATGAACAGGCAATGAAAACAAAACAAGAAGGAAATCATATCTAGTATGATTTTCTGTGAGCTTATCGATATTTTACATGTCTATTTGTAATGTAATATCTGTATCGGTTACTCAAAGTGGAAATTTAACAAAACAGTGTGCATATGTAAATACTCCTTTCTAATTGAAGCATTAAACGAATTTACTGAAAACAAATACCTTATTAGTAACACGTTAACAGCTTCCAGGTTTCCTATCAAAGCGTCGACACTCTTCAGGTAGTTTATTGTATTTTCGGTAGGTTTCCAAATAACACTGCACATATACGCGACAGCTCTTTTAAGTTATGACATTCAAAATACATAGAACAACGCAGAAACAACATACACAATAATATTTAAGGGGTGTTGCTGCAGTTTTGCTGATTTTGTTTCCATCAAATAGGTTTTGTTTTAAAATTTATATTTAAAGGCCCTATAAAGGTGACAAATCCATTTATTATGCATATAAACTGGTCTAGTTTTTACCGGATTTCAGTTACTCTCGCATAAAAAATGCTAATAACACAGCTTAGGTGCAACGTTGTCAAGAANTCATCATCATCATCATCATCATCATCATCATCATCATCATCATCATCATCATCATCATCATCATCATAATCATCATCATCACCACCACCACCACCACCACCATAATCATCATCATCATCACTATCATCATCATCATCATTTTCATCATCATCATCATCATCATCATCATGATCACAATCATTTTTGTTTTGTATGATTCCATTGACATCTCCACACCTCAATAGAGCAACGTAAATGCTAACTAGTCATTATCACATTGATTCAAAGGTGAAGGTAAATCAGGATGTCAATGCCGAAAAGTGTTCTGAAATAATGGCGTTATTGCAACTGTACATGCTCACAATCTTGGCAACGTCTTAATTGCTTTTCAACTTCTAAATTTTATATCAGAACATTGACAAGCAATACTTTGAAGTTTCATTTTTCAATATCGTTTATCGTGTTAGCATGAATGCTGTACAATAATATAAAAGCTCATTAAAGCACGAGCCTGTTGTACTAGAAATACCTTGGTCGAGAATACGGATCTACTCTCTTTTGAACAATTATGGCTACCAATATTTCAAAAGCTTTGTTCTCCCGACCATTATGATTTTAATGTTCATGTTAAAGTAGGAAGTGGTTTGTATTCACTGCTTAAGGAAAGTATTCTTTTAAATATCTTTGATCATCGAGACGTTAAAGATTACAAAATCCTTATGAAGTCATTGTGGGCGTATACTCTTTTATGACAATGAAGTTACGAATTCTTCGCAAGTAATAGGCAAGCTGATGGACAGTTTGAAGTTCTTATTACATACAGCTTTGTTTACCTTGGCAATATGCACTTGTTTTATTAAATATTATATATATATATCATCATTAACTGCTTTCAGTCATAATAAGACACTTGAACATAGGTTAATAACAAGAAATGCCCTAAATCATATAGTTGAGACGTCTGAAACAAACAAGGCATGTATCAACACGAACACTTTTAAAAACCTAGAACTGGAATTATCTCTTGAAATGTGAAAAAAACTGAGATAACAAAAATACTGCATTTATAGTACATACTGTGGTGCATTAACTTACAAAAAATAGTGAAATCATTATAAAACACCTATTGCAAGAAATCCGTAACGCTATTTAAATTAAAGTTATTGCCTTGCTACACAGAATTAAGTCACTAATATGTACGATATGGATACCAATGATACCTTTTTCAACCATGTCGGGACGGATATTTCAAAGAATAAAACTTGAATTGCCAAAATTCAGCACCCATTTTAACGGGTAAGAAACAAAAAATCTAGCGTCAATTTATTCAAGGACTAAAAACCGATCTGAGGCGTCTTTATTATCGCCTTACTCATTGACTAAACCCTACATATACCATAATCAGCTAACTAAACCCTACATATACCGTAATCAAGATTCCATTTCGTAGGCATAAGCCATATGCAATTGCGACACTATAATATAAATTTTATTTTCATCTTCTTCTTCTACTTCTTCATCATCGTTTTCTTCTTATTCTTCTTCATCATCATCATTATCGTCTTCTTCTTCTTCTTCTTCTTCTTCTTCTTCTTCTTCTATTTCTTCTTCTTCTTCTTCTTCTTCTTCTTCTTCTTCTTATTATTATTATTATTATAATAATAATAACAATAATAATAATAATAATAATAATTATTATTATTATTATTATTATTATTATTATTATTATATGTTATTCTGTCAGTATACTATCAGTTTTCCAGCCATACGCATTTTCCAAGAAAAGCTCATCGGTTTTAAGCAACACAAAATTTCCCAATGGTTAACATAGCGCATGTTGTTATGATCATACTACATAAGTTATTTTGAGTTTTATGCTTTGTCAATTTCCCTGCACAAGGGCACGTTCTATTCAATATTCCGATTGGTTTTTACTATTAAATTTATTAAATGCAACGATGTATGTAAAATTTAAAATCCAACAGTGCTGTGTTGCTCACGTAAAATATGCTGAGTTGCAACGGCGTCGATTTTCCTGTCAACTAGATTAAAGATCCCATCGTTGCATGAACCCCATTTGATTGGATCAATACGATGCTTTTAAGTGTCTGCACTTTAATTATTTTCTTACGATGTGAGTAAATGATATGAACTAAAGTTACATTCTAACAAAAAAAAATGAAATCAGCATCAGAAGAAAATAACTTCGAATTGTAATTCCAAATAAAGTTGTATTGTAATTTGGTTTGCCAACACATTTTTTCAAGGTTTTAAACAATTATATAAAAGTTCCCTCACGATAAGAAAAATGCTTACTTACATAATTATTTAATGTAATTTTACACCGCGTGTCATTATGTTAATGCCATTTTGTTCAAACTCGCAATATTTCCAAAAGAATTGCATTTAAAATGTAAAAAACAAAGGCGTCAAGCATAACAAAAACACATATGTTAGGTAATGTTACTATAATTTGTATGTTTGTACACTTGTGATAATATATTTTGATTAATGATTGCTTTTTTTCGCGTAAATGTGAATTTATATAATTGCTTTGCAATTAAAACAATTTTCTTATGCAAAATATCAATCAAAATCCAAGCACGAACCAAGAACAATACACGAGATTGTTCCACAATCAATTTTCTCTTATTGAACATTTTTTTGTGTGAGTTCGTTATTGTTAAAACATCACGAAACATAATAAAAGATCGATTGTTATCTCAATCAGAATCTCTTGTGTTCCATTATGTTTGGCGAAGCAAATATTTATTTTGTGTTTAAACAAAGTACAGGAGCGTTACATCGCTGAACATCTTTAAATATGTGAGCAATAACAAAATACATTGGAGTGAGCCTTTTACAGGCTCTCGTGACAACGTGTACATTGTGGTTAAGTACAAGGGTTGCGTTCAAAATCAATCAGTTGACATCAACCGACAGACAATACAACGCAAACATTGTAAACATACCACAAAGTAAAGTTTATGTTAGGGTAGCACATCATATGGAACAAAAGCAACAACAATACCATATTCATTACATAATAAATTACTAGTTTATGTTTAACTGGTATTTTTCAAACATAGATATTTTATCTGGATTTACTTCTACAGGTCATCAACATATTCGTATTGTTAGCATTACTAGCATGTTAAAATAATTTGTATTTTAATAGATCAAAGATAACCGTTTTCAATAGTTTGCACATTTCTACTACTTTCTTCGGGGATGTTGGTGACTTTCTAAAAACAAAACTATGTTTTCGTGTTTGGGTCTGCATTCCTTTGGGTCACCACATGTTTTAAATTGAAGGTATATCAAAAGTATGTTTATGACGGCATGTAAATTGAAAATCATTTAAATGTTAATATTTATGTTGTTTCTGTGTCGTCATTTGTCTTAAAAATATCATAATTTGAATGAGCTGTCGCTTATATGCGAAGTGTTATTTGCAAAACATACCGAACATAAATTAACTGCGTGAAAAGTGTCGACGCTTTGATAGGAAACCTAGAGGCTTTTAATGTGCACATAATAAGATATTCTTTATTTTAATAAATCAAGTTTGTTTAATTATATTATTATTAAAAAAGGATTATTTGCATGTGCATGCTGTTTTGTTTTGTATTTATACTCTGAGAAAACGTTGCATATAGCACAGTTCATGGTAGAAATATACAATATTTTACTTCGACCGATAAGCTCACAGAAAACCATACTAGATGTTATGTTTTTCTCGTTTGTTTTCATTTCCTGTTCTTTGTCCATCTGCATGTCGTTGTCATAACATCGCACATATACCTGTACGTAATTAAAATTATCTTAATATAATATGACATAATAGTTATGCCCCTCAGTCCTATGCAAAACACAATTCACTTTTACTTCCAATGTCCAAAAGAAAATACCTAAAAATGCAAATACAATTTTAAGATTTTCAGATTTTTATGTTTGTTTTGAAGAGTAAAATATGACATTTATGTGTGTCCTTGAATATTTTTAAACAATTTACGACCAATTTATACTTCAGCGACGAATATTGTTTTAGCATAGTCGATATAGCGACGGTTTGCCAAAGTTGTAATTAGTACAGACCATTATGTATACGCTAAAAAAAACATGAAACATATAATGGTCGATTGTTACGTCATTTATGTGACATAAGTTATACCGTTCAGCACATGTTCTCTACATCCAGTCTTTAGTAAGAATGCTTATGTGGAGCATATAATTCGGAAGCCTCATAACTTCAACCACCACATCTAAATTGTATGGCGGAGATCGGAATTCTTAACAGCTGACACACTCTCAGGCGCATTTATCGTACATGCATTTGTATAAACTAATTATTAATAATGTAAAACAGGTCATCAATCAGCCCCGTGGGTTCGTTGCTGCCTAATTGACTTTTTGTGAGCTTGGTCTCAAAATACGTGGTGAACATGAAAAAGACTGGTGTACATGTTTCATATTTGAAATGTGCATGTTGTTTTTATGAAAACGTTTAAATATTTATCAGAAAATTCATCATTTCACGGTAAATACACTGTAAATAAGAGCACATGCTTTTTTGGAACGAGTAACCAAATACATGGCATAAATTCATTTAAATATATTGAACGTTTGGGAAAGGTTTTTGTCTTGCGTTACATAAACAAAAACAACGACATTGAATTAAGTCAGTTCAGTAGAAGTGATGGCATGTTGGTATAAAATGAAAGAACTGACACATACGAGGTTACTGTAAAACATAAAAATTGAAACTGTAAGTTGCAATAAAATGGTGTTCTACAATTTTAAAATACGCATACAAATACTGAAGATATGATTTAATAAATGACAATCCAATATTGCACGAGATTTGTTTTTAACAACTGATACGGAGAAATTAACTTAGGTTCTTTGCTTTTGAGAACAGTGCATGAACGAAGCCAGCTATAATGACGATATATCCGGTATCCACAATGTATGCGCAATGAACAAGTGCATTCTCATGTTACAATGAGTTGGAGCGTCATGCACAGTCTTTGCACATCGAAAATCCAAGCGCTTATGATGCCAATACAGTATCAGAGTATATTGTCTGTTTTTGTTATTATAAGTTCCCTTCGTATAAGGCGCACATCGATCGTTTAATACTAATGGTTCATTCAGGTACTTTCTTAGCAGTATTTTTTCTTTCAACGTTGGTTGTAAGTTACAATCATACTCCTACTAAGCAAAAACAAATATCTAGGATTATACTTCTTATTTGAATGACAAAACTGGAAAACGATTATAAAAAATAACAAACATTATGAAGTGAAGAAGAATCTCATCAATAAATTGAAAAGAAATATTACTGTCCATTTGATAACCTCTTCACATTTTGTCCCGCGTTTGTAAAACCTAGTTCAGGAACAAACGCACGTTATTCAGCTCTGCGTATAAGGGTATTTTATAAGCAGGTATGCACTACCAAAGTTTGCGATGCAATTAATCTCGTTCAAGCAGGTTCGAATTTCGCTAGACTTTAACATTGTTTTTATGCTCTGTGATCGCAGCACAATGTCGAGTCATAGGCAAACCAAATTACCACTAATGGGATACTAGAAGTCCACACGTGCTGTGCTTTTATTGGTTAAATTTAAATAAACTATATGTTCTTAAATTTAACAAGCGCGATATTCCAGCTTATTAGTTGTACAGGCCCTATCACAAAAGCGGTCTTTTAGTTGTTAGTATAATCAGTTAATGCACATTGTACCGTAAATAATTACGCATTTGCATTCAACTTTTTTATTCATCAATGTTGTATTTGAACCTATGCCTCATTTGAATATTTATCCACAATTGGGAGCAGGAGCCTGTTTTCTTCTTTTTTTTTCTGATTAAAAATTAAAGCATTACTGACGAATGTTTGAGAAGCTCATATTCTGCACGTCACTTAACGAGAATCCGTCTGTGTTTAATAGCTGGAATTGAGGTCAATTTCTAAGTTTAAAACTACAAGCGTCAAGTACATCTTTTAAAATTATATTGCTTTTGAACACTTTAAAAAGTGCTTGTCGTATATCTAATGCTTGACTTTTTTGTTTGGATTTACGTAAATGCTCACTCAAAATATGGGCAAGCCAAGACATAGATCTATCAAATGATATTAATGGTTTTCATATGCTAAATTGGGTTCTTACCATTACAACTTTGTATGAACAGAATAGAAGAACATATACACTTGAATTTATAAATGTATAATTTTCTTTATTAAGTACATGCATAGCTAAATCAACGATGCATACACTATAATAATATACTGAATTTTGTTTTAATTGACATAAAACATACACCATTATAGCTGCTCGTCGCAGTGTCGTAAAACAAGCATATTTCATTAGTTATTGCATCTGTTTCGAACTATTTATTTATAAGGAACATCCATACAATTCCAGGTATAAACAGAACAATCGAGATAATACTAGCAAACCATTTTTAGTAAACAAGACATGATACACAATATCTCGCGTTCAAGAAATATGAACCGCATAATCTCTATAATAAAAGGTTAATTCTCTATTATAGAAGTTTTACAATCTAAACTAAAAGTTTATTTATTATTATAGGGTAGGCTACTTCTCCAACAATCTTTTATGCGCGTTTAAATACGGAAAATCATTATATTCGTCGTGATACGAGAAGAGCTGTATTTTTCTGTTTGTTTTGTTATGATTTTCTATTGAGATGATTTATCGCGGTGTTCCTTATATATAACATCACTATATATTTGTGTAATATAGAAATTAAATGCAGCAAAAGTATTGTTATTACGCAGTTGAGCTAAACTTTTTCACGTTTATGTAGCATCCATTATTTTAATGTTTGATATGACAAACATAATATGTTACCCAATTGAAATGGACTATACATTTAAAAGTCGACCGATGGCAATTTTCTACATTTTGATTGTAACCACTCGATAGATTTTTGACGTGTTAATAGGAGACGTATAAATCCTTATTTCAAATACAATTTTGCTATGTCGAGCATAATGCGAGTGCTAAGTCATGACTTTGTTCATCGGCATTTTAACAGCAATAGATTGCACGCATATATTCAAATCTGTTTGTTGTGACTGCTGCTGCTTCTGGGTTGCTTGTAAATGAGATATTTGTTGAAACCATATGTTACCTTAACGACGAGATAAATAGATCAAAATACATCTTAAGAAAAATATGTTTAGCGTTATTCTCACCATCTGCGTATTCGCTGTGAGCGTGGTAATCGTTGCTGCTGACAAGCTATGATCGCCTTGCTCCAAATAATGATTACCAAATCTACATTATATCGTGCATTTTGAATGTTTTTTATGTTCCATAGTTTACAAGGTTACGGTAACATTCCCAAATAAGTGTTGGTGTGTGGGAGTATGCAGTCATGTGCAAACATATGAAGTATATTTTGTATACTAGTTGATAGTCTTTTTTCTAAGCATCCCTTTGATGTCTTGCATAGAGTCATAAAACTGTTCGAAACGGCTGGAAAACATACTCAAGGTCATCCTATTAATTAAAGAAGTCCAATAGTCAATGACCTTATTTATCGTTTAATGTGTTGGTTGTTTTCGGGAAGATTACCACAAATGCATGTGAAGGACGACTGATTATCATACCACAAGCATACAATAAATTGCATTGTGTTCATGATGTTGATAGGTTACGGTCATATTGCTCCAAAGACATTCGAAGGCCGTCTGGTGGCCATGTTAGGGATTCCAATAACGCTCCTGTATCAGTCCAACATATCGAAATCCTCAGCGAATGCAAGTACATGTGCAAGTTGCTTACCTGGATGTGTTGTCCACCAGATTAGATTTGCACGAAGCGGCGAAGTTTAAGCACGTCCAAATTAACACAGTCTGGATCGTTTTAAACTCACAAACTGCAATTTTTGAAAGTACGACCAAATGAAGAGAGCGGATAGCTCAGACAGTAGGAACAAGCTTATCATGTGCTTTGTATACCTGATGTTTTGCCGGTAGGTCATTGCGATGTGCTTCAACTTATACAAGAGGAGGACCGTGCGAAGTTCCGCTGGTTAGGCGTGAAAATCGGTCTGCTCGACCACGTATAAAAGGGCCTAGCTATTAAAGTACTATGAACGTTGTCACGGCTAAATGCATTTAAGAGCATGTGAAAACAAAACGTTCCCTGGCTCTGTAAATAAAGACAGGTGTGTTGTTGAATTATTTTTATCTTTTTATTTCTTTTACTATTCAGAGTCAATTATTTTTGCAAAAACTAATATGAACAATTGCGGTAGACGTATGCGCATAGCAGCGTTATGTGCATGCGAAAATGTTCCGAAATGTGTTAATTTAATGAAGATACTTACAGTCTTAAGGATATAAGCGAAGGCAGTCCTGTTCGTTATGTGGTGAGTTAATATTAATAAATTGGTCACTGACAGTTAAAATTTAGGTTTTTTTAAGTTCTGAGTTTGATATGATTCTTAACGAACATTTAGTAAGTGATAAACAACGCGCGTGTTTAAACTGATTTGGATGGCTGTAAAGTGATAATTGCCAAACGAGTACTAAGTGGCAATAAACAGACAATTATTTAATGATAACAAATGAGTATTACAATAAGGAACAAAGGAGAATTGAGTGGTCAGGAAAAGCCGACACTTTATTGATTAGGAGCAATCGAGTATTCCGTGATAAGGAACAGGAAAGTATTAAGTGGTAAAAAAGACGATTATTAGGTGATAGGGAACAGAAAAGTATTTAGCGGTAAGGAAAGGACGATTATTAAGTAAAAAAGGAACAGAACAGTATTAAGTGTTAATGAACAGACGATTATTAAGTGAAAAGGAACAGAATATGATAGTTATAAGTGATCAGGAACAGACGGATATTAACTGATAGAAAATGGATGATTGATACGGATTTCGATCAATACACAAAACGGTTATGTTCAATTAACATTGAAATTACACTAGTGTTCAAGTATGTTACACTATGCATTTCCGACTATATGTGACTATTCTTAAACGTGTTTTTTATTTGGTGTACAGGGGTGCTGCCGAGAATGAACATTATTGTTTGTTGTCACCGAACTGTTGGAATTGCTGTTTAGTAAAATTTGTAGTTAAGTTTTAAATAAATATGGCTAAATGTAATATTTATGTATTATTGCTAGTTGTTAAAGGATTGGAAAGCGAGTTTGCCATGATACATGCATTTGATTTGTAAGCATTTATTTTTCCGAATTAAAAAAAGTAAACAGTGTTATTTAAAAAAAAAAATATATATATATATCGAAAATGCGTCTACTGGCATTACTTTTTCTCAGCAATTTACAGAACCAAAGGAAGTACAAAACATAGAAGTTATCTATGAAAATCGCGGTGGCAAACAGAGATCCAATGTTGTTGATTTTTTTTTACTTAATTTATGTTTGCTACTGACAGGCGATGCTGTTCATTTACCGTCGATGATGTAAAATGGTGATGATGAATATGTTGATGCATTTTGTAACGAGGATGATGATGATGATGATGATGATGATGATGATGATGATGATGATGATGATGATGATGATGATGATGATGACTTTCTTTTCAAAATGCCAATTGTTTTCTACGATGTACTTAATTAAATGCAACGATGTATGTTACATTTATATTCCGACAGTGCTGTTTTCTCACGTAAAATGAAGTTTATTTGCAACGACGTCGATTTTAGGTCAACTTAATTAAAGAACCCATCGTTGCATAAACACAATAAGATTGTTAATGTCATTGCTATGCGATGTTATTGAGTTTCTGCAATTTAAGAAATTTCTTACGGTGTGAGGAAATGAATTGACTGAAGTTGCAACCTTACGGAAAATTAAATGAGCATATTTAATTTAATTAAATTAGCTTATTTACTACATAAATTTATGCTATCGATAGGCTGTCTATTTACCGCCGATGCTGTAAGATGGTGAATATGTTGATTCATTTTGAAAAGAGGAGAGAATGATGATGCTTATGCTGTAGTTGCTGCTGCTGATGCTTATGCTGCTGCTTCTGTTGCAGATGATGATGATGACTATGATGATGATGTTGATGATAATGATGATGATGAGCAGGAGGAGGAGTAGGGGGAGTAGGAGGAGGAGGGGGAGGAGGAGGGGGAGGAGGAGGAGGAGGATGGGGAGGAGGAGGAGGAGGAGGAAGAGGAGGAGGAGGAGGAGGAGGAGGAGGAGGAAAGAAATATCAAACAAATGTAAAGGCACACTGTTTACAATCACTTTCAAGGCAGATGTAACGGCAAACTGTTTACCAACACTTAAATAGAGATGGAACGGCTAACTGTTAACATACATATTAGCGGCAAACTGTTTACAAACACTTGTAAGACGGATGTAACGGCAACCTGTTTACATTCACTTTAAACTAGTAATGCATCAAACTTGTCAGACTCGACATGACTAATGTCAACAATAGAATGTTCTCAAGACGCCATAGTATTAAATAGATGTATCGGGTTGATCGATCCTCCCAATGCAACGTAAACAGTATGGATTGAGTATATACGCACAGCTGTGGATTCTCAATCAATGCTTAACATCCTTACAATATAAACACAATATGTTTTTTAAACTTTAAAAATGAAACTTTGTAAACGCATCGCACAATCAAATGTAAAGGGGGTAGGGTTTTCTGAATTCCATTATTCTTTCATTCGTCTTTAACACGGTGATGTGGTAACGGACTTATTGCCCTTTGTTTACTTCATGTAAAGGATGTATTATGTGTTTCCTTGTTAGATCGTAGGTGCACTAAAATGTACAACATCCCAACGAAGGAACAAAAATATAACCTTTCAAAATGGCACGCACGTTGCGGTGGCTTTATGAATTAAACATGTAGTTACTTATCACTCTTTCTCGAAGTAAGTAAGTTGATATCCACGCTCTGAACTTTTTGGAAACTCCCCTAGATTGAAGCGGAAATCAATCGAACCTCTGAAATCAATCGATGGATTTCAGAGGTTCGATTGATTTCCGCTTCAATCTAGGGAAGTTTACGAAAAGTACAAAGTGGTTAGTTAGTTATCACATGGGTTGAACGTTCATTTTTTATAATGAGCGTGAACATCACGAAAATCATTGCAATAAGATTTAATCATGCGATCCTAGTCCATATCTACAAGTAAAATAAAGAATTATAATGCTTACTTACTTCGAGAAAGAGTGATAAGTAACATCATACATTATTAATAAACTGACCGTTTACAAATGATATAATTGATATTAAAGTGATCTCCATAGAGTCAAATCTGGTTGAGGACATAAAGAGAGCTAGGTATGTGCACCAAATAAAATATTAAACAAAGTTCAGAGCGTGTATATCAACACCAACAAGTAAACAAAACTAAAATCAATTGCGACTCATTATTAAGTTAATTTCATTATATTTATTCGTTTTGGGTTTTCTGCTATTTCACATTTGCAATTCTCAATGATTGTTTAATATTTTATTTGTTGCACATACCTAGCTCTCTTTATGTCCTCAACCAGATTCGGTTCGGACATTAAAAATAATTAGACTTCAAATGTAAACATTCGGCGTCCATTTACAACGGCAAGAAAAATACAAATTAGCTTCTATTTTCATGAATAAGACACCGAATATTCAGCGCAATGTTCAAGGTCAAGACACCGACAATTCAGCGTCAATTTTTAAGGACTAGACACGGATCTGATGCGTCCTTATTATCGAACCCTTAATATACCGTAATGCATATTCCATTTCTTAAGCATAAGCCCTGTGCAATTGCGAAACTCGAGCATTCCTTCACAAAATCGTGTTGTCGTTCACTTTCTATTCTTATCAGTCATTTAAATGAGATAATTATCAGTTACACGTTTTGATATATATCTTCACTCAAGGTGCGCTACATTATATAATCATATGTAACATCGTTGTGCACCATTTCATTTTTTCATCATGTTGTTCGTCTTCTTTGCCTTTAGAAATATCTTTAACGAACTATGACTGATCTCGTCTGCAACATCGATAATAAAATGGGTGCAGTTCAGATATGTTGAGAAAATATTTCGCGTCTCCAGCTTATGACTGGTGGTATTTAAAATGGCTCGACCATATTGTTCCGTTTTGTCAAGCTCGTCCGGAGAATGATTGTTATCCGAGTCACAAGCAGAGGAGTCTGTTTTTGTTCAATTAACTCCTTTAACGAAGGTTTCATTTAGAGAAAATTTGCTTTTGCTTTACTGACTATACTTTGCTAAGACGGCTAAGTTCCGATGAACTGCTTTTTTGTGTTTTTGTAAACCTTAAATCGAAGTCATGTATTGTTTTTACGACCTCAATAACACAGATAGCTTTCTTGTTTCGCTGAATTGACTCATTGATCCATATAGAATTTGTTTAAGATTTAACTGTTAAATAAATCACACAATATCAACATCCTGCCCGGTATAAAATACTTTTATTTAAAAAAAAAGTATGCATGCAGAACCAGTTATTTAAAATAAATGTACTAATATCTTACAAAGACCTAAAACTTAACTTAAGACAAGCCGCAGTCTTACAGCGTCAACGCTTTGATTTGTGAGTGTTTCTTTAACTGATGATAATCAAATCCATGCAAAAATTAAACATGGTTATCATTTACCAATGGGTAAGGTTTTTAATAACTGGGCCATGGATATCTTTTTGCGGCCTATTACGTGTGTTGCCTGTAAGTTAATGACATGCCCCTTCATTGCCATCAGAGGTTTTGGTACGATTTTAACCACGTTTTGCAATAAACCAGAAGAGCTATTTGTAACAATTAGTATTTTCTTGCATTTGCTTACGATTTTAGGTGTTGGATTAGTTCGTCACCGTTGTTGTAACTTGTGTTCATGTTTCAGTTACGTAAGGGTGGTGCGGTAGTCGAGTGGTAAGAGTGGTAACACTCTGGTCTATCATTCCACAGGTCCCCGGTTAAATTCGTGGCCGGGGCACTGGCAATTTCAGAAATGCTTCAAGTGTTTCCCACCCAACTAGAGATGTTCTTGTATGAAACCCAGGTAATTCGCGCGTGTATTGGTGCTATACACTGAGCACGTAAAAGAACCAAGGGATCTATTCGCAAAGAGGTAGGGTATCGCACCCGGATTCCTTGTATCTCAATACTGTCTCTTCTAATTGCTGTCTCTTCAGCAAAACCCAAAGGACCCCATTGGTAATAAGTGCTTACAATTTCATGGGTTATCATTGACTGCAGGGTCAAAACAAATACATAGATACGTATTTAATTTTGTGTTTAATGATCAGAACATCGTTTTGTTTACTAATGACGGTATGTTCCTTGTTAATATATTTCTAGTCATTTGACCATAAACACGAAATTTTATGGCCATTTTCATATTACAAGAAATTTAATATATTTGTCTTTAAAGTGGTTATTGTCCGACTGTTTTTCATTAAGACAGTGTATTCAACCACGTTTTCTTTTATAATGAGACAAACACAGCTTTCAGCACGACAACTAAATCAGTATGTAGATGTAGGAGGCATACATTGAGAGTTTATCAATAAATTCCGTAATAAATAAGGCAGCTGTTGCTCTAGAAATCAGTTTTATCAATTACAGGTAGTACAAGTAGGTATGTCTTATAATTTTTAATTCCTTAATTGCCAAATTGTCGTATATTTGGAATTTCAATGTAAGGCATTACATTTCTTAATTCACAAATGGCATGCATTATTATTATTATTATTATTATTATTATTATTATTATTATTATTATTATTATTATTATTATTATTAGTATTATTATTAGTATTATTATTATTATTATTAATTTTATTACACTCATTCCGTCAGTATACTATTAGTTTTCCAGCCATAGGCATTTTCCAAGGACTCATTGGTTTTAATCAACATACGAATTTCTGGAACACCCCTCGTATAATTTCGCCTTAATTTCTCTATTCAAACATTATATTAGTTATGTTTCGTCTTACATAAGGTCAATTGCTCTGCACACTGACACTTTCTTTTTAAAATGCCAATTGTTTTCTACGATTTAATTAATCAAATGCAACGTTCTATGGAAAGTTTATACTCAGAGAGTGCTGTTTTCTCACGTCAAATGATGTTAATTTGCAGCGACGTCGATTTTCATGTCAACTTAATTAAAGAACCCATCGTTGCATGAAAACAAGTTGATTGTATACGTCAATGCCATGCGATGCAATTGAGGTTCTGCAATATACGTTTCTTTTACGATGGAGGAAATGAAATGAACTGCAGTTGCAAACTAACGTAATATTAAATAAGCGTCAAAAGTATGTAGCTTCAAATGGACATGTCCAATATGTTAGTTTTGTAGTTTTGTTTACAAACAAATGATATCATTGGTTAAAATAATTATAAAGTAATGCCCTCATGATAAGAAAAGGTCTTACTTACATTGATGTATTAAACATCACATACATGTTATTAAGTGTAAGAGACAAGCTGACCGATCCACGTGATGTGTTATACAGTTCGTCATTATTTTGACGGAATTACGTTATAAATCGCACTTTGTCTAATTTAATTGCACTAGAATGTCAAAAAAATATTGGTTTTGGTTATAATAATTTCGATGTTTTTACAATCGTGATAATATGTTTTTACTAATAATTGCTTATTTCGCGTGAATATGAATTTCTACGATTACTCGTCAATTAAAAAACTATTTTCTAATGAAACAATCAATCAAAATCCAAGTACGAACTAAGGATGATAAACACGATATCTTGCAACAATCAATTTTCTCTAATTTAACAATTTGTGTAAGTGTGTTCGAAATTGTTAAAACATCACGAAGTATAATAAAATATCGATTGTAATCACAACGTCGAATCTCTTCTGTTCCATTATGTTGGACTAGGCAAATATTTATTTTCTGTTTAAACAAAGCACTGGCGCGCAGAAAATCTCGCTGTATTTAATAACTAAAGAATATATGGAAATTTGAGTTAGCCTTTCAATAGCTTTTCCTGACTAGTGTACATTTATCATTAAAACAGCATTTCATTTTAGAACACGGGTTAAACTACGAAAATTTAAATAATTCGATTGACATCAATTATAAAACTGTACTTTAAACTCGAAGCAAAGTGTATGTTTAGGTAACGCATCATGTAGAACAACAGCGATGATTGAAGCAATATTACTTTAACACACGTGACTGTGACTAATGTTTGATAATGAATAAAGAACATTGTTTTAACAAAGATTTTAATAGGGTTTACTTGACATCGACAGGCCATCAATATGTTCATAGTGTTAGCATTATCATCATGTTGTAACAATATCTAAAAAAGAGATTAAAGGAAACCGTTTTCCATTATTTACACATTTCTACTATTTGCTTCGGGTGTGTGGATACATTTTTAAAACAATTTCTGTTGTCTAAATGTTTGGGTTTGCAAACCTTTGGTTTAGCACATGTTTTAAATTAAAAGTATATCGTTTTTTGTCTTCAGAATATAATATCCGAAGTGTAATGTGCAAAACCTACTGACAATGAACACACTGTATGACGAGTGTCGACACGTTGATAGGAAAACTGGAAGCTGTTAATAAGGTGTTCAATATTTCCATAAATCAAGTACATTTACTTTTGCTATTAAGAGGATTGTTTACAGATGCACTATGCTTTATTTTTTTAATTTTTGCGCCGAGTTAACGTTTACAAATAACATATTATATTGAACGATAAGCGCACAAAAAATCATCCTATATATGTTTTGCGTCTGGGCTTATTATCCCCATGTCTTGTTCTTTGTCCATCTGTAAATGCTTGTTATAACATCGAACATAAACGTGAATGAAATAAAATAATCTAAATAAAAATGACATAATAGTAATGTCCCTCACTCCTATGCAAAATACAATTTACCTTTACTTCCGATGTCTCATAGCCATTACCTTTAGTAAAATATGTATGTTAAAACGCAAATGCCATTGTTATATGATTTTAAGTATGGGTATGGTAATTTATATATGTTTATTATCGAACGGATTAATACAACTCATAACCAATAGATGTTAAATACCCCAGCGTCCAATATTGTTTAATCACAGACGATATATTGACGGTTTAGCAAAGTAGCACTTAGAATAGTAATTACAAAAGGCGAATGAGCTGGTACTTGAGTCAATGAAATTCGATGGCCAGAAACACTTTTTGTTAATGGCTTGCACAAAAGGTCTTGATAAATAAACAAAACAACATAAAATTAGATACAAGTCAAATATACTTCTAAAAGTATGCATACCATTATGTATATATGAATACGCTAAGAAAAATTAAACATATACATGCATGGTCGTTTGTTACTTCGTTTATTTAACTCATGTGTCATCTTTCAATACCTTTTTTACTACATCCTGTCTTAAGTTAGGATGCTTATGCGGAGCATATTATTCGGAAGCCTCAAACCTTCAACCACTACATCTAAATCGTATGGCGGAGATCAAACTTCTTGCCAGCTGCCACACTCTCAGGCGCATGTATCGTTCAGAAATTTGTATAAACTTAATATAACTCATGTAAAACAGCACATCGATTCGTTTCGGTTCGTTTTCTGCCTGATTGACTTACGTGAGCCTCGTCTCTAAACACGCGGTGAAAATAGATACAAAAGACTGATGTACATGTTTCGTCTCTGAAATGTTCATATTGGATTTATGAAAACGTTTAAATACTTTTCAGACAATTTATGCTTATTTGCAACGATTATACATTTAATTAAATATATTTTTTATATTAAAATGTTTGGGAAAGTAATTTCACATTTCAAATGAATAAACCCAAAACGACATTGAATTTAGTCACTACAAGGGATTGCATGTTGGTTTGAAATGAAAGAATAAACACTAAAGTCGTGACCGTAATACATACAAATTGAAACTGTAAGTTGCAACAAAATGGTGTACTATAATTTGAACTTACGCATAATAATACTGAAGATATGATTAAATAAATCACAACCCAACATTGCACGAGGTTTGTTTTTTTAACAACTAAAAATGATAAATAAAATACTTTTTTCTGCTTTTTGGAACATTGCATGAGCGAAGCCAGCTATTATGACGATATATCCGGTATCCACAATGTATGCGCAATAAACAAGTGCGTTCTCATGTTACAATTAGCTGGAACGTCATGTAAAGTATTTGCACGTCGAAAGTCCGAGCGCTTCAGCTGCTAGTACAGTATCATAGTGTTTTATGTTGTTGAATGTTGCTTTTGTATTCGGCACACATCGATAGTCCAATAATTAAGGTTCATTCAGGTACTTCCTTAGCAGTATTTTTACTACGAACACTGGCTGTAAGTCAATACTACACGCCAACACTATGTTAACACGAATATCTATAATTTTACATATTTATTTTTTATAATGAAAAATGGAAATGTTTGTCGGACACGATTCCTCAATCCACAAGAAAGGTGATTATCCTAAATCGGGGACATGCATGCAGTGCATTTAAAAAACACTTAATCATAGATTTATAAGTATGTCATCAACAGTCTAAACGTGCTTAATGTAAGCGTTGTACTAAATAAGTATGAACATGCTTCTTTAACAAATACATTAAAGAACGCTCCCAGTTCAGCCACAGATACTCGGTTCTGGCGAGGTGGTAACCATAGACTCTAAACTGGTTGTGGACCAAACGAGAGCTAAACCTGTTTACCAAATAAAACTATTGAACAGTTCAGAGCGTGCATATCAACACCAACAAGTAAACGGAAACAAAACTATTGAAACCCAGTATTGAGATAATTGCTTACTATTTATTTGTTTTGGGTATTCTGCTTTATCACATTTGTATTACCCAGTGGGCAGATGGATTTCAGTGGCTCGATTGATTTACGCTGCAATCTAGGGAAGTGTCCGAACAGTGCAGGCGGTTAGTTTGTTATCACATGAGTTGAACGTTCAATTAATATAATAAGCATGACCATCAAGGAAATCATTGAAATAAGATATAATCATGCTGTTTCGTATTCATATTTCAAATCTGCAAGTTAGATAATTATCTCGCCTACCTCTTCTTAGTCATCACGGTTAGAATCATCATTATTATCATCATAAGCCGCAGCATCAACACTTTGAGCATCATCTTGTTCTGCAAACTAATCTATATCTACATCTACATTTACACAACCAATAACATGCTCAGTGAATGAGTCTGCGTTTTCTATTTTGTCAATTCTGTTTTACATTTAGTTATGAATATTATCGAAGCAATTGGTAGTTTATCGATAGTGCTCTCCTATGTCATTTCTAGTAATTTAATAACATATTGAACATATTGTAAACTTAAGAACAGGGTAGTAGTCAGTTATGATTATAAGCGTGCTGCTCAAATTCCAAACATTTAAAGGATGCTGATTTTTGGCACATTCTTAAGGTCTTTTAAATTAAAAAAAAATTCTGTAACATCATGTAAAAGAAAACACGATTATCAAAGGAGCGACTTTATTCATATACTTCTTTGTTTTATTCTAGTGTTACACATTTTTAACAAACTGGATCATCCGGTTAAAGTCATAGTCAACAGAATGCAATTTTTGAATTGCTACCTCATCGTTCCTTGGTGATGATGTTGCACAATTCAATGCACCTACAATCTTGCCGAATTTCATATTTAACGTTTAACAAATCATATTGTGTGCATATTGCATGGATGTTTGGATTTCATTGAGAATACCCGACTGTGTATATAAACTTCCTCCATACTGTAAACATTTGTTGGGGACGATCTATCACCAGAAGAGCTGTATTTTACAACTAAGTTGTCTTGAAAAAACATATTGTTTTCTTTAGTCAAGTCAAGTTTAAAGAGTTTGATGTATTGCTTGTTTTACGTGATTTTAAACAGTTTGCCTTTAATATGTCTTAAAGTGTTTGTAAACAGTTTCATACTACCCCTGTCTTGAAAGTATTTGTAAACAGTTTGCCGCTACCTCTTTTTTAAACGTGTGTGTAAACAGTTTGCCGTTACATCTGTCTTACATCTGTCTTTCATTTCTTTCTACAAATCAGTCGAATTTTCAAATGTCAGATATATCATGAACAGAAATGGAAACGCATTAAACTTCCATAAACAAGTCCAGTTTGCTTTCTACCCACTTTATGCAACTCATTTTTATTCAAAATTATTCTGTTGTTGTTTTTTTACACTCACCTATCACAAACAACAAAAGAATCAATTACATATTAACTTTTGTTTTAATCAAAAGGAAACCACATGGTCAAAAAGTATATATTAGCATATCTTGTATAATATGTTTGAACATTATTGCCGCTACATCACTTTGTTTTATGATCATATACATGTATACATTGTATGTCTTATATTGAATAAAGAAAGTAATATATCATGTACATCCTTCTCTACCTCGTCGTAATCACTATCCTCCCACTCCTCCTCCTCATGATTCTCGTCCTATTCATCCTCCTCTTCATCCTCCTCATACTCATCCTCATCCTCACCATCCTAATGCTTATCCTCATCCTCATGTTCATACTCATTCTCCTCATCCTCTTCATCCTCATCATCATCATCAGCAGCAGCCTCTGCTCGTTACCAAATGCATCAATATATTCATCATCACCATTTTACAGCATCGACGTTGAATATACAGCAACGCCTATCGGTATTATCAATTAAAGTAGTAAATAAGAAACTATATCAACAATTTATCTATGTTTGCCACCGGCAACCTCATAGATAACATCTATAGCTTGCACTTCTTATGGTGCTGTAAAGAGCTGAGAAAAAGTAAACGCATTTTCTATATTATATTTAAAACATTACAATATACACATATGCTATTCTGTAAAATAAATGCTCGCAAATCAAATGCACATACCATGGCAAAATCGCTTTAGAATCATTTCACAACAAGTAAAAATTAATGAGTAGTACACTTAGTCATATTTATTCAAAACTTAACCACAACTTTAATAAGCAGCAATAACAACAGACCGCGAATTCAGTGACAGCAAACAATAATGTTCATTCTCAGCAGCCCCCATTCTCAGCAGCCTTCCTGTACACAAAATAAAAACATAAAACGTTTAAGAATAGTTACATCCAGTGCGGCATGCATAGTGCAATACACTTGGACAATAGTGTATTTTCAATTTTAATTGTACATGATTTATTGATCTTAAACCGTATAAATCATCATTTTTGCATTAGTAATACTCGTCTGTTCCTAATCACTGAAAACATTTATGTTCGTTTTCACATAATACTCGTCTGTGCACAATCAATTAATAATCGGCTGTTCATTACCATTTAATACTTTCCTGTTCCTTATCACGGAATACTCAATTTCTCCAAATCACTTAATTCTTGGCTGTTCCTTACCACTTAATTCTCGTGTGTTCCTTATCCTTAATACTCATCTGTTATCATTTAATACTTCTCTGTTTATTGCCACCTAGTACCCGTTTGAACCTTATCACTTTACATCCGACTGCTTAAATCGCCGCATTCTCTTTCCTTTAAATCATTTTGAACACGCCCGTTTTTTTATCACTTACTGAACGTTCGTTAAGAATCAAATTGAACTCACAACTTAAGGAAAACTAAATTTTGACCATCGTTAATATTAACTCACCACATAACGAACAGGACTGCCTTCGTTTATATCCCAAAGACTATAAGTATCTTCACTAAATTAATACCTTTCGGAACATTCTCGCATGCACATAACGCTGCTATACGCATAATTCTCAATTGTTCAATTATTTTGTGCAAAAAATAATTGACTCTGAATAGTTAAAGAAATAAATGGATAAAAAGTATTCAGCAACAGGCCTGTTTTTATTTACAGAGCCAGGGAACGTTTTGTTTACACATGCTCTTAAGTGCATTTAGCCGTGACGACGTTCATAGTCTTGTTATAGCTAGGCCCTTTTATACGTGGTCGAGCAGACCGATTTTCACGCCTAACCAGCGGAACTTCGCACGGACATCCTCTTGCATAAGGTTGAAACACATCGCAATGACCGACAGGCCAAACATCAGGTACACACAGCACATGATAAGCTTGTTCCTACTGTCCGCGCTGTCCGCTCGGCTTATCGAACCAGGCACGTAATCCCCGAAGCCAATCGTACTCAGGGTTATGAAACAGAAATAGGAACCCTCCAGATAGTCCCAGTTTTCCCACAGAGAAAACATATACGCCCCGCTGAAAATGTAAATAGCTATTATAAGCAAACTTACAAAAATCGGTACGCGAATCTGTTCAGTTTTTATCGTTTCCGTTTCCTGTGGTCTGTCGTAGTCTTCAACAACGATATTAATGTCACTTTTCGCTCTAATACTCTCACTTTCGGTCGGACTAGACGATCGACTTCTGCTTTTAGACTTTTGACGTCTGTGTTTCCTAGATATTGACTGGTTCGGTCGGACGACCTTGAGCGTGTTTGATTCGCCCTCATCTGGTCGTACTTTCAAAGGTTGCATTTCGAGAGTTTGAAACGTTGAGCCCGAATAAGACTGTGCCATCTTGGGCGTGCTCACACTTCGCCGCTTCGTGAAACTCTCCTCTGGTGGACAACACATCCAGGTGAGCAACTGGCACATGTGCTTGTACAGGAGCCGAAAGCAGTCGCTGAGGATTTCGCCCATGTTGGACAGACACAGGAGCGTCATTGGAATGCCTATCATGGCGTAGAACATGGTAACCAGTCGGCCTTCGAACGTCTTTGGAGCAATATGACCGTAACCTAGCAACATAAAGAAAACATGTCACATTTGATTTCAAAATGCATTCCCATTCAATTCAAATTATGCTTAGAAAGTGATAATCAGCCGTCCTTCAAACGCCTTCATTGTAAACTTTCCGTAACCTAGCAACTGATAAGGCTATAAATGACGTCATTGAATATAAGAATGTATTAATTAATATTATGACCTAGAGTATGTGTTCCAGCCGTCCTTCGAACAGGTTTTGGACAATATGCAAGAAATAGAAGGAATGCGTAGAAAAAGACAATTGAAAAACAAAATATGATGCATATTTTTCCTATGACTGCATACTCCGACAGGCAAACACATGTTGACAATGCGACCGTAAACTGACAATACGGGAACATAAACAACAATAAGATAATACGAATTAATGCGGTGGATTCAGTCATTCTTTAGAGTGTCTTTGTGCAAAGTGAGCGTAGACTGTCAGCATCAACAATCAACACGCTCACCGCGTATAGACAGTTGGCGAGAACAACGCTTAAAGAAGATACGTTATTCGAGTATTTGTATTTTAGCATTTATTTAGATTCATGCATCTCGTCGTGAAAATAACATAGTTTCTTCAAACAATCTCATTAAATTATGGGCAAACAGTAGCAAGTGCAACATAAGCAGCAGCAGACACTACAAACAGAGTTGAATATATGCATTCAATCTATTACTATTAAACAAGCCGATGGTCAAAGTCATGTCCTAGCTCTCGCATTATGCTTGAAAAAGCCACATTTTATTTAAAATAAGGCCTTTATACATCTCCTATGTACACGTAAAAAGCTATCGAGTGGTTGCATTCAAAATACTGAAAATTGTCATCGGTCGACTGATAAATATATCAATTGGGTAAAATATAATTTGTGTCATATCAAACATAAAAATGATGGATGCAACATGAACGTGTAAAAGTTGAGTTCAACTGTGCAATAACAATACTATTGCTTTTGCTGTATTAAACATTCAATAATACAAACATGATCATAGTGACAATAGCAATAAGGCACACCGATACATGATCTCATTTAGAAAGTGGAAAGCAAAGCGAACACACAAATACAAATCTTCCCGTGTCACAAGGAATATGAGGATCCCCAAACTTCAAAAGTGATTGTTTGCTAATTAGCCTAGCCTATGATCATCAACCTTCAACTATAATATTTTATTTATAGCGAGTATGCATTTCGTATCGCTTGAACGCGAGGTATTGTGTATCATGTATTGTTTTCTGAAAACGATATAATGTTATTATTTATGTTGTTCCATTAATATCTTGCATTGTATTGATGTTCCTAATAAATAAATGATTTGACACATAATATACTCTAACTGGGACTTTTTTAAGACACTCGACGAGCACATATAATGAGATACGTTTTATGTGAATAACAACACAACACGTTATATCATAATAATGTCAAATTGTTTATTGGCTATGCGTGTACTTACAATTTAAACGTGTTCATTTATCAATTCAATTGTATATCTTCTATTATTCTGTTCAAGTCGAAAACCATACAAATTTGTAGTGTTGAGAAGGCAATTTAACATATAGTAATTGCTAATATCGTTCGATCTAAATAGTCTTGACCCACCCATTGTATAAGTGCGCACTTCCTTATATCATAAAATTACGTTAGGTACAAAGTATATAGGACAAGCAATTTCAAACACTTCAAACGTGGTGAAAAAATCCAAGTGATATGTTTGGCAGATGTAATACACGTTTATGGTTTTGCACTGACATGCTGAACTCCACCTTAACTATTTAACAAAAAGGATTTTTGTTGAGTGACATTCAGAATGTGCGCTTCTCAAAGTTTGTCTTTAAGATTCGTATGTAATGCTGTTTTGTTAATCAGAAATGAATTAAGAAACAGCCTCTTGCTCGCAAACGTCGACAAATACTCAAATTAGGCATACGTTCAAATACAACATGGATGTATTAAACATTTGAATTTCGATGCCTGATTTTTTGTCAGACGATGTGAAGTAACTGCATTTACCAACAACAAAAAAAAAACGCTTTTGTTATAGGGTCTTGTAAAACTAATACGCTGGAATACCGTGCATGTTAAATTGTAGAACTCTTTTAGTTTATTAAAAATTAAACAATAAAAGCACTGGACCAGTGTGACCTCTAAGAGTTTGACAAATATTGCAAAAATTCACATTCTCATATGTGAATAACATGCTTTTCTTCCTCAACAAGGTTTTAACACACTGGACATATTACTATGAGGCTATCAACAATTTGTTGACATTAAGATTGTTTTTAATTTCTGATGATTTGTTTTACTTTATAATTGGTGTTATTTTTTGTAATCGTTTTCCATCGTTATCATTAAAATAATAGGTAAAATCTCAGATATTCGTGAAAACTTAGTTATGATTTAGACCTGACTGAACCTTAATTGTTACAATATCTTTTTGTGCCGAATACAAAAGCAACTTTCAATAGCATAAAACACAATATACTCTGATACTTTATTGGCAACAGAAGCGCTTAAATTTGCGACTTGCAAAGAAATTGCATGGCGCTCCGACAAATTGTAACATGAGAACGCACTTGTTTATTGCGCATACATTGTGGATACCGGATATATCGTCATAATAGCGTGCTTAATTTCATGCACTGCTCACAAAAGCAAAAATCCATATTTTATTTTTCAGTTTTACTTGTTAAAAAAACTTGTGAAATGTTCGGTTGTCTGTTATTAAATCATATCTTCAGTATAAGTATGCGTATTTTCAAATTGAGGTACACCATTTTGTTGCAACTAACAGTTTTAATTTGTTTGTATTACAGTAACTACTTGAGTGTTCATTCTGTCATTTCATACAAGCATACCATCACTTCTAGTGACTTAATTTAATGTCGTTGTTTTTAGATCATGTTATGCAAGAAAAACAACCTTTCCAAAGCGTTAAGATATATAATATACATTTTATTGAATTTACTCCATTTTTGTGGTTGCTCGTTGCAAATAAGCATGTTCTGTAATTTACCGTGAAACCGATACATTGTCTGTACATTATTGAACCGTTTTTTATAAATCAAACATGAACATTTCAAAGATTAAACATGTACACCAGTCTTTTTCATTTTTACCACGTATTTTGAGAAAAAGCTCACGAAAAGTCAATCAGGCAGCAAACGAACCCACGGGGCAGATCGATGTGCTGTTTTACATTAATGATAATTAGTTTATACAATTTTCTGAACGATAAATGCGCCTCCGAGTGTGGCAGCTGGCAAGAATTTCGATATCCGCCACGATGTGGTGATTGAAGAAATGAGGCTTCCGAATAATATGCCCCACATATTAGCATCCTTACTAAAGAGAGGATGTAGTGAAAACTTGTTGAAAGGTGACACATGAGTCAATTATACGAAGTAAAAAACGACCATTATATGTGTTCATTCTTAGCGTATACATTATACAATTTAGACTTTTAGAAGTATATTTGACATCATGTATTTTATTTAATTTTGTTTTGTTACATTATCAAACATGTTCTTGCAAGACATTAACAATGTTTGTGACCATTTAATGTCATTGACTCAAGTTCCAGCTTATTCGCTTTATGTAATTATTGACTAGGTACTACTTGGCAAACCGTCAATATATCGACTGCGCTGAAACACAACTCGTCGCAGGAGTATCTATTTGTGGTTGCTTTCAAAAATGTATTCAATTAGAAACATATTTGTCATTTAAACATATTTAAACATAAATAGAAATCTGAAAATTGCATTTGAATGTTTAAAATACATGCATTACTAAATGTATTTTCTTTGGACTATTGGTAGTAAAAGTAAATTGTATATTCCATATGACTATAATGTTATATTATATAAAGAATAATTTTTTAAGTACTGGTATATTTGCGATGTTATGACAACCATATGCAGATGGGCCATTAACAGGAAATGACAAAAATAAAAACAAGACGCAAATCATATCAAGTATGATATTCTGTGAGCGTATCGGTCGATGTATGATAAGGTATATTTCTTTTTTTTTTTTTTTCATAACATTTTATTTCCGAAAAACATACAATTTACAGTCATACAAACAAACATAAAGATCAGATCGTTTTCGCTCTAACAAATGTAACTGAAAAAGTATGGTTTCAGATTATTATGGTGTGGGGAGAGGAAAAGAGATAGATAGTCTAGATACAGTTGAGTTTATAAAAAGTAGTATATTAAGAAGAGAGTGGCTTGTTCATACGGCTGTATTTTCTAAAAATGTGCTCCATCGTTGACTAAACAATTCATGTGTGTGTTTTAAGTGTGATATTGTTTCCTCTATTTTTAGCCTATGGGTTAAATAGTTCATATATTGTGGGAATAAAGGGACGCTGCTTTCGCATTTACATTTAAAGATAAAGTATTTGGCTAACAGAATGATAAAATTAATGGCATTATTATTTTGCACTCGTGTGCACTTTAGATTACAAAAGGAAATTATTTCAAAGGTAAGGTGTGTGTTATGTTCCAAACCAAATTTGTTTTGTATCATGATTGTAACTTCCGACCATAAATGTTGAACTTTATTGCATTCCCAAAACATGTGTTTTGTAGAATCGGTACACGCCGAACAGAAGTCGCACATGTTCGACTCTACAAGTTTACACTTAAACAGATATGAATTATTTGGTATGATGTGTGAAATGTATTTATACTGGAAGGTTCTGAGTTTAGTATCTACAGTGAGTGATGGGATTTGGCAGAAAAGTTGGGTGTTGTCGATTGTGTTTAGGTTAAGTAATTCTTTCCATTTTGTTACACATTTAATTTGTTTAGGTTTATAAGCGTTTAGGAGACGTTTGTAAACGATTTTGCATAATTTAGTTTTAACTGTTATATGATCAACAAAGTATTCCGGTGTTGTATATGATATATTCCCGAGTGAAAGAGAGTGTTTCCATTCTAATGGGATACTCTTTACGAGTGAGTAAAAGTTTAAAACATACTTTGTGTTAATATCATATAATTCTTGGAGTTTTTCAAATGAATAAAATCTTTTATTTCGATAATCGTAAATATGCTCTACAAATTGTATACCTCTGTTATGCCATTCTTTAAAAAAGAACATTTGATTGTTACAGTGTATATGTGAATTGTTCCATATTATTTGTTTTGAAATGGTATCTATGTTTTCGTTATACGCCGTTTTAGACCAGGCTTCTAAAATCTGTTGCAAAAATATTGACGGAACTTTGAGTTTATCAATATCTGTTCGATTTATATTGCATTTGAAAACGATATTTCCTCCGTGCGGTGTAAGCATCGAAGTATATAATTTGATTATCAATGAATCTTTTTCGTGGATGAACCGTTTTACCCAGCTAGCTTTTAAAGCATCTAAATAAAGTTCAATATCGAGCATTTGTAATCCGCCTTCTTTATATTCCTGTATTATTTGATTCCTTGCAATTTTGTCGGGTTTTCCGTCCCAAAGAAAATTGAAAAACATTGTTTTCAGTTGTTTTATAACATGTGAGGGTGGATTTTGGAGAACGGTAAGAGGATACACAAGCTTTGGGAATGCAAATGTTTTTAGAACTGTGATTTTGCCTATTAATGAAAGATTCCATTTTTTCCAAGAGCTTAGAGAATTTTGGATTGGTTGAATTTTATTTATTATATTACATGCTATAGTTTCGTTGGGGTTATTGCAGAAAGTTATACCTAATGATGTCGCTTGGAATGAGTCCCAATTAAATTGTTTCTTTTTGCAAAATTCTATATCAGTGTCCCTTAAAGATCCTAGTCGCAAAATGGTACATTTCGTCCTATTTAGTGTAAGACCGGATATTTGTCCAAAATTATCCAACGTTGAAATAAGTTTTTCAAAAACTCGTTGAGAACCATTTAAAAGAAAACAAGCGTCATCAGCAAAAAATGTCTGTTTTGTTTCTAAATTTCCTATTTTTATACCACTTATGGTTTGATCATTGTGTATTGCGATTGATAGAATTTCAATGCAAATTATAAATAAATACGGTGATAATGGGCAGCCTTGTCGAACACCTCTTTTAATTTGAAACTGTTCTGAGAGATAACCATTATTAGTAATACGCGATTTTGCATTGTTATAAAACAGTTTTACCCACTGTATAATGTAATCACTGAAGCCAAAATGACGAAGACATTTGAATATAAATGCATGGTCTAAGTTGTCGAAAGCTTTATTGAAATCCGAGAAGAATATGAGACCAGGGTTATTGTTTTCGTTTACTGTATTTATCACCTCTTCTAGTAATCTAACATTTTCACCGATATATCGACCTTTTAAGAAGCCAGTTTGCGCATTGCTTATAATATTGTTTAAAAGGCTTTTTATTCTATTTGCTACGGTTTTTGAGGCGATTTTATAATCAACATTAAGGAGTGAGACAGGTCTCCAGTTATTTAAGGACAATGTATCGTTTCCTTTTTTTGGTAAAAGTGTAATAATGCTTTGTTGTTGTAGATCTGTTAGGCAATTTTTATCAAGAGAGAAGTTTAGAGAGTTAAGTAGAAAGGGTTTAATGTCGTTCCAGAAAATCTTATAAAATTCTACTGACAAACCATCAGACCCCGGACTTTTGTTATTATTCATTTCCTTTAGGGCAATAGCACATTCGTATTCTGATAGGTGTACGTTTAAATTGTTTGGGTTATCATTATCAATTTTATTGCATTCATTTTGAAAAAAGGAAGGATGTTCTGAAACATCGATTTTGTGATCTGCTTTGTACAAATTTTCGTAGTAACCTGCTATATGTTTTAGAACTTCGTTTTGGTTGTTTAAAATTTTTCCTGTTTCGTCTTTTATTTGGTAAACAGTTTTTTCTTCAGCCCTTTTTTTCTCCAAGTTAGCAAAGTATTTAGTATTTTTTTCGGCCCCTTCAATCCATTCTGACTTTGTTCTTAATAAGATTCCTTTTATTTTATCCTCCATGAAGTAATCATGCTGTTTTTTCGTTTCGTTTAACTCATTAATTTTATCCTGGTTGAATGGATGTTCGGTAATATATTCTTCTAGTTCAGTGATTTTAGATTCTAGTTTTGTTTCCTCGTTTAGTTTGTTTCTTTTTAATTTGCTTGCGTATTTTATTGTGTCATCTCGAATCCGGCCTTTAATCACTTCCCAAAGTGTGTTTGGGTTAGCTTCTTTGTTTNACTACTACTACTACTACTACTACTACTACTGCTACTACTACTACTACTACTACTACTACTACTACTACTACTACTACTACTACTGCTACTACTGCTACTTCTGCTACTACTACTACTTTTACCTACTACTACTAATAATAGTAATAATAGTAATAATAGTAATATTAGTAATAATAATTATAATAATAATAATAATAATACTAATAAAAATAATAATAATAATAATAATAATAATAATAATAATAATAATAATCATAATAATAATACTACAACTACTAATAATAATAACAATAATAATAATAATAATAATAATAATAATAATAATAATAATAATAATAATAATAATAATAATAATAATAATAAATGTCAACTAATTAATTTTTTTATAGAAATAAGACAAACATACCTGTACTACCTGTAACTGATATAAATAACTGATTTCCAGACAAACAGCTGCATTATGTATTATGGTATTTGTTTATAAACTCTAAATGTTTGCCTCCTACATAATGGTTTAGTTGGCATGTTCAAAGCTGTGTTTGTGTCGATATAAACGAAAACGTTGTCGAATGCACTTTCTTAATTCAAAACAGTCGGAAAATCTATGCAAAATTTCTTTACCTTTGCCAATAAGCGAAGTTACGCTTTTGAATACTCATATGAGCCATACATTTTTTAAAATTAATTTTATGTTTTCCTGGTGAAAGAACCAATCTTTAATGATGAAATTGAAATAAATTTATAATAATATTTCGTTTCACCATTTCCACTTGCACAAAGGCGAAACTATATGTACCCTACGTGCTAAAGCGTCAAATCGTCACGGATGAATGGTTTATCATGAGTTTGCTCAGAATGTAGTCAAATAATCACATTTAAAATTGTAAATCAAAATCTTCTCTCTTTAATGAGATATTGAAGTCTTCAAGTGTTTGTGTTCCGGTGGATGAAAAAACGAGGTCAAAATCGTACCTCAACTTTTGTTGGAAATTTTGGGGCATGTAAACATACGGGCGACTCAAGTAATAGGACGCAAAACGATATTCAGGGCTCAGCTGTTCAAAAAGTTGCCCATTGGTTAATGATAACTTTGATTGATTTGTTAATATTTATTTTGTTATTATCATCGGTGAAAGAAACGCTGATAAATCAAAGCGTTGAACGCTGAAATACTGAGGACAGTTTAAGATAGTTGAAATTTAAGCCATGTATTTGTGACGCTAAGTTGATAATGTCTGTCATATTTTACAGTAAAAGAATACATAAATTCTACATGGACTTATTAATAAATGCAGTGGATCAAGACAGCTTTTTTGTGCAATATCCGTCACAACATCAGATACATGAATTCGCTTTGCGGTTAACTAAACAGCACACAAACAAAGCCGTTCTGCAGAATTTAGCCGTCACAGCAAAGTTTATATCAGTAATGCAAAAGCAAATTTTCTCTTATCTTAAACAATGATTAATTTTATCAATGGATAATTTTTGGAACAGCTTGGTTATGGTTGATAAAATGTAGAACATTAAACCGTACCTTATATGGTGAAAATGACGTGGTATGACCTCCACATAAAGGCAACGCACAAAATTGGCCATACACATATCATGGATGTTTAAAACATGTTTACAACAACAAGATCTACGTACCTATAGTTGTGATGACAGTGACAGAGTAGAGAAGAGATCCGGCGAAGGACCAAAGCGGCTCCACATGTCCGTCCGACCCATCCCAACCGTCCTTCTTGGCCAATAACACCTCGTTCTGAAAGTCTACTAGTATCTTGCTCGCAGCTGAAAAACCAAGAACAAGAATCCTACGAAAGATCTTAAGTTTTAATCAAAACACGTGAAAAGTTTGGGAGTGATATTCTGAAACCAGATAAAGTCCGGCGTTCTGCAATTAAAACCACTACTCGGATTAAAAAATGATTGACAACAAAGTTTTATTATCGTATTATTTTATGTTGAATAGATCAAACGGATTTTAGACTAGAATGTCAATGAATTCGTCTCAATGGTAATTGCAATGCTTATATAAATAAACTCGGTACGATCCAAAAAGCTTGCTAAATGTATCGTCCCTTTTAAGCCAGAATTAATGTCGCCTATATTAAACTGTATAAAATGGTTATTTATCGGACACATTTTTTGAATTTTCAAAAGTGCTGCGATCACACATGCATTCTCTCAAATATTTTGAATATTTTGAACTCCACATGTCTCATTATAGGACAACCAATTAAACAACTACCATAAACATACAATCCGTAAAATATTGTGTCCGTTGTGAAACGATAATTCAAGAATTATACAGAATAATTAGTTCATATCATAAAAATAACACTACATCGTTCCGAGCCATACACACATTTAGGTATCGTTCTCTCCTAGTGGAAATAGTTTGTTGTCTCGTGAAAGCTTGACAAATACTCCCCAACATCTCAAAAGGTGTAAATTCAATGTTGCTAGACATTTTGTTTTGTTTGCGTGCAAGTCTGCTTTATTTGTTCCACATGTCAAATTCAAGTATATATTTTAATTAATGAAGACTACTTTAAACAGCAGACTAGTTGTCAATATTAGTATTGTTTGGATTTTATTTTAGGGGTTGTTTCGTTAATGTTTAAATTTTCGTATTTACATGCACAATCCCGAAAGAAAATTGCAAACATAAGCAAACTCATGACACAGTTTAATTAGTGTTTGTTCTACCAAAAATAGACGATTAAAATACGATTTATTAACGTGTCTGGTACAACTTACAATGTTACTGATATACAACAGAAGTGACCGTTCAGGTAAATAATTAAGGACAAATCTAATTTAACTTTGTGTTATCAACCCCAAAGCATGAAAACGCGTGAAATTGTCATCCATCCATTCGTGTACATAGTTCTATTAGTTATTTTTTAAATTGCAAATGGAAAATGTAATAGGCTTCAGTTAAGATACAATTTTAGTGTATTTGCGGTACAAAAGCATCGCTGTACAGTTCCGCTGAATATAAATTAAAGTTATATAATAACTCAAAGTCGTTTTTGACATATGGTGTGATTATATTTGCAATCTGAATTTCCAAAATAATTTTAGCTGCTATTGGCAAATTTACCACTTTTAGCGTTTCATGTTAAAACGATAGCTTTTGTGAAGTTGTTCATTTTGTTTCGAAACGTGCAAAAGTGTACGACCGACCTATAAGGTGGGAATTATTGCAAACTTACTTAAGGTGTAGTTGTCCTCATCGAAGATCTCAAGCGAGGTTGTAAGGTTCCAAAGCGCCTGCGCATACCAGGCCCTTCTGTTGGCAATAAAAAATCGCTTCTGAATCTCGTTGGGGGCCTCAAGGGTTTGGAAAATAAAACCTCCCAGAATCGAGTATGCCACCACGGCACCACACAACCCTATATTTGAAAACAAGAATGTCATAGCCTTTTTGCAGCAGCTTACGAAACGTTTCTGACATGTTTGATTTATATCAGTGTGGTTACTTTGGAATGTTGCTGAGCGATGAATTGTGTCTGTAACTGAAGTACTTTTCTTGATAACATCGCTGTCCGCTGGGTCCAATATAAGTGTGCAGTTTGCACCATTCCGGTCTTCTGTTTTTTTCCCATCGTTGACAGTAAGTTCGTCTGCGCTTTGTCGTCGGCAGCACGGGCAACATAACTTTCTTCGTTGCTTTTTATTTCGTCTTGGTTCAAGTTTAGTCACTGTTTGCTCAATAGTAGGATTGTGCACGTACGGCATGGGATTTTCTTCATCGTTTGCCTGTGCTGTGATAACATATACTGTCACATCCTCGGGGGTATGGTCGTAAGGTGGTAACTTTGCATCCAACGAATTAACGCTGGATAACGCTATGTTCTCCTGCGTGTACTCTGCATGCTCGGTTGCAATATCTGTTGAAACAGCCGTTCCACGTTCCTCTGGCATATCTATTTCGGTGTCCGTCATAATATCCTTTTTTTAATCACAAGATTGTCTACATTTATTTTATTTATTTTTTGCCTTGAAGTTTCGCTATTCTTTTAAAAATCACATAATTATTGTAATGATACTTGAACCGAAACAATCGTTCAATAACTTTGGAATTTCCTATTTAAATCCCTCCATCAGTCATGAGCAGTTTCGCTCATCAAAATTCACACATACAACTTCACAGCTCGCTGCTTTGAATCCAGACTGCAGCAGAATATTAACCTGCTATAACGACCACCCTTTCACTTTGATAATATACAGATCTATTGAGTTCAGTTAAGCTATACTAACCACTCCCCGACAATATCCGATACTCCTAGGCTGCTGGCACATTCGCCAGTGACGGGAACGATTGGTCGTCAGTTGACTCCGCTTTGATGGTTCTATGGTTTATTAATTGTAAAATTGCCGTAGTTTACGTTATGAGCATACGTTCGAAGGTTTGTTTAAGTATGTGTACTTGAATACCACGTCTGGTTAGATTTTATTACAAAATATCTTCACGAAAAAGCATTCGTCTAAGCTTGTATAAAACTATGTGGGATAGCATTGATTTTGTTTCTTTGCTTCGTCTTCGTAATATAATTCATCCACGAATTACAACCCTTTGTATTGCTTTTCGTCTGAAAAGAATATTACAGTCTTGTCAGTATATTTTACTAAAAATCAATGTCAAATGGATGTTGTGTTTATGTAATGATGATATATGTACAAATGTATAAGCATTAATGTTACTATTAAATTTATTTCAAATACTTACTTTTCAAAAATACAAACAAGTTTCAAAATGTCTTGATATAAAGAAATAGACAAGGTATGCTTTATTATAATAATTTTTAAGCTATTTATTGCATTAATTATAACATATACAATATACATGCATAATATATGACATGTATCCATTGTACCAAAAGCTCCTTATGATTTTGATAACACGTATATTCACTGACAATCTCTTCTAAACTAAAGCGAAGATATTGTTTTTTGTTTTAATCTGTTGTCAGTCAGTTATGACAAGACTCCTGATCATTAATAAATAAAAAACAAATATGGAATATAAAACGTTCTCATTTTTATTTACGTCAAAAGGCGCTGTGTAATCAACCATCAACATTGTTAAACTTGTTCAATAATATAATCAGGCTCTAGTTTGATGTAATTATTGGAAGCTATCAATAAATACTATTTTATTTGTGATGGTATTTTTTATTGTCCTTCAAAGAACCACTTTTTCTTATTGCACACTTGTTGAAAACAAATGACAAAGTATGTTAACATGTTAACACGTTTAAGGCATTAACTTACCTTGTCCATATTGTTTTAAAACCATGAATATAAAAAGCTGAATGGATGCAGAACAAAAGAATAAACGTATTGTTTTTATAAATTTTAATGGAATTAATTGCAAACAGTATTTTCTTAAGTCTGAGAGAAAAGACCATTATTACATATTAAATATTTAATGAATTTAAATTTGGATTAAACAACCGTAGTCCGCGGAAATAATCAACAGTTTCACCATTGAGAGAAGGAATGTAATTCTCGAACAAACGTCATGTTTTTCGAGCCATGTATTATATTGCATTAATGATAATTGTAGATATTGATGTGGTAGTTCCGATTGTACAAGAACATTATTGTTGCGCCATGGGATTTCAATTAGAGTGTAAATGAAATATGTCCATCGTATAAACGCCCCACATATTTCAGAACTTCAAAAACACACCTGCACTAATGGATTGCCTTATGTATCACCTAAAGTTTATTTGTTGTTATAAACACAGCATTGATCACGAGCATTGGTTCCATTTACGAATTATCTGAAGGCAATTGTAAACGAATCTAGTTTTGTCACCCTTTTATAGTTCTATTTTACGATTTCGTCATGTTTAAAACAAATTAAAAAGTCGTACATTTCATTTTAATATTGTATGTATTTCTTTCTATAACTATGCATGCTTTACCGATAACAGTTACTATATGATAATCAATATACAAGGGATGCAAGTTGTGTTGTATTGTACATGTTGAAATGTTATGTTTTATAACTGTAATTGTAATTATACCTTTTTATGATTGGGATTTCAACATACATGTTAACATAGTTACAATTTTATTGATAATTCTTATTTCATATTTAAAAATAAACACTCCCTTGATAAACCAAGTGTGAAACACAAGTTTGCACAGCAATATTGTTCTGAATTAGAAATTGTTCAAAATAGAGTCTATAATTGGTAATTAATGGTGTCGGCTTGCAATGTAAATATAAGATCGTGTCGATATTAATATTCACCCAATAACGCGTCTTGTCAATTCAATTTTCCAGAAATTATGTTTTTTTAAATAATATATATTTATACTACTTTTGGACCTAATTCACGATTTTTAGAGATGTATTACAAACTATTAACACACTTTTATTCCAAAGACAATGCGAACAAGGGTTGGCCCTTGATAAGTGCAAGAACGAATTTACATTACTAACTAAAGATCTTTATTGTTTAGTACAAAATATTGCTAAGAGAAAAACAATAATTTCACATTTAAAGAAAAAAACGTACTTCAATAATATTTCACTATGATATTGATATATGCAATAAAATATGAAGAAAGGATAAGAAAACCCTGTACATTATTATTCATTTAAGTTCAAACCGCGTACATACGTTAACCTGAAAACCCGCTAGGGCTACGATTCTAGTCAGATCGAAATAAGGGGTTGTATTAAATACATTTTTTGTGACCACGTAGACAGGTAAATCAGTCACGGAAATCGGTACAATCACGTATCCGTGCATCAACAGCTTGCGATACGGGCTGTATTATCGAACATAACATAGTCCATATCGCTTTTGGGAACAATTCGCCATTGATCAAGTGAAAATCAATTCGGCCTGTTGTTATTGTGAAGAACGTTGCAAAAACGAAAGAAAACTGCTTAGATCAAGAATTACATTGGAAACCAAAACTTAAAAAATAGATACTTGATAAGCTTCACACAAGACGGGGATTAATGACCGTAACTTAAATTACATTTATTTATTATCCCATTTGTATATCCTTTATCTAGAGCCAAACATTCACTGTTATGCTATTTAAACTAGTTTTATTATAAAGTTGCATGGTCGCTTGTACCGGTGGCGGTGCCTGGTCGTTCACGGCATATTTTAATGGGTGTGATGTAAACAATGGGAATACCGCCTGTAAATTCGCTATTGTACTTCCGGGTATCTGTTCGACGATGCTTTTGAGTGCGTCAAAACAGTCGTACACTATCTGTTTAACGATGAGTTCAAAATAAATAATCAGCAATGAGTTCTAATAAAGATTCACAATTAAAAGCCATCGTTTTGGCTATGAGATATAAACTCTTTTTTAAATAAACACAATTGCTTTACTTCGTTGAAAATACTTTATTTAAAAGTTCATGTTGTAATTTACCATTGTTTGTTTCATTTCATTAAATATTAAATCGCTTAACGTGACATTATCGAAATATCTTGGTTGCACCAAATTGCAACTTTCTTTTGTGGAATTTCTGAAGAGGTTGGTTCTTTCTGTTTAAAATTGTTGTATATAAGGAATGCAGTGTTATTCTATTTAGTGGTCTTTGTTTGGATTTTGTTTTATATATACTTCCACAAATCACTGTCTAAAGAGCATATTTAAGCCTGTCAAGCAGGACATTCTAGGATATAACAGCCGTTAATAGAAGCACAATATCTATATTCATTAGTGAATAATATAAATAATCTTTAAGGAATATACCCATATAATATATATTTAAAACATAAGGGTTTTAACTTTACCGGTGCATGTACCAGTACTAAAAAGGTGTGTACACATGCACTTGTTAATATTTTGTATAAGTATGTATTAACAACCCAATTTAAAACACAACTGTTTAAGTTAATGTTGCGATGGAGTAACTTAGACTCAATATGTATTCTTTGAAGTCGTTTTCTTTTATTCCATTAGTTTTGTACAATCGTTTTTATTTCAATGGCAACCACAACGCTTTGTGTGTAGTTACAAATTGGCATTGATAGCCAATACACTTTGATAGCACTAACAGGAAAATGCTCTTCAGCAACACAAGACCACACTGCAGATGTTACTTGCAGTTTAATCAACGTTAATTGAACATCCGCTACGTGCCCTTCATAGCAGTGAAGCCTCCTCGATGGCCATCAATGTGCAGTTTAAAGCAATTATGTACAGATTTCAACCAAAATAAGTATTCATCTACATATGGGGTGTTTATTAACGGTTTTATCAATTAACAGCCATATGATCAACGGTTTTATCGATTAACAGATATATGATTTTTTCAAACAACAATTACTTCACATCTGATATGGCGTATTTCCTTTGCTTAAGAAAATATGAGAGTTTAAAAAGCGAGATTTATGTTTCAAATCGTCCATGAGTATGTATTCTCACAATGTCAAAGATAAAACATATCACGCGGTTGTATTGTTAGCAACAATTTATAACAGACTAATCGAATGAGTTCAAATAGAACCAACACAAAAAATCGGCTCCGATCATTTATACTAAATTTGTGCCTAAACATTGATATCGCGTTTATGCAAATTAGGCGTAATTTTTCCGACAGTTCATACGATGAAATTCAGAAATATACTATTAAATTTTTAAATAAAACACATAATACGCAAAAAACCATACCAAAGACACATGTACTTCTTTGAAATCAATCAAATATTTAAGGGTATGGTAGGGTTGACAGTATAATCGGACACATGCGTATTCGCAATACTGCGTCATCAATCCTGAATAACTTCATACAAAAAAACGAAACAATTTACCCTGCTTCCAAACTGAATTCTTCAATTAAACATACCCAGGAAAATAAAAGGTTAATTGCCAATTACTCGAGGAATGACCAACGTTGCTGACATAAATTTACTAAATATCGACGAGTCTACGAACCGCGGTAGGTAATCCAACTTAACAGATGGCCATGCCAACGTCTGTTCATCCATTCTACTCAAAGTATGATTAATGAAAGAAGCAACGTTGTGTCGTCCTGACCTTTTGGACAGCGATAATGCATCAAACCAAATTGATTTTTTTTTAAATATACACGAATAGATGTAAGCAAACGTAAGAGATGTCATTTCGGTATTTACCGTGCACCACATTAATACGTATACCCGGTATATTTCGACTTGTAAAGCGCTACAAGTTACTTGATTTACTTTTAACATATAAATATATAACTTTTTTCAATAAAAATTCAACCAAACTCCGAAAACAATTTGTTAATTTAAGGGCAGTTATACGTATACTAATGTTACTGGACTAATAAACAATAATAACTTCTTGGTTTCGGTATAGAAATTAACTGATGTTTATCCTAATGCTGGAAGCAAGCATTATGTTTACCACTGACGTTTTTCAATATTTAAAACGTAAATGGCTGCTTATGCAACGCGTTCAGGCACGGATTAACGACTTAAAAAAATCTATATATTCATTAATGCAACATTCTAAAATGTATTGAAAAATTAATAATAAATAGTTTTTACTTTTAAGGTTCTTCCGCTGCAATGATAACATGTGTATAAATTTAGCTTATAATTGATTATGGATGATATTTTTTTAACCCAACTGGCAATACGTATAATGATATGGTGGCTATATCAATCCACATAGTTGATATATGTATTATGCACGTAAATAAGAAAATTATAAATACATCGCTTCCTGATACAAAAAGATTTCGTGTTTGGTAAAGTTCTCGCTTTCCAAATGTTTGACGGATATTGCAACAACTAAGTGGTTTATAACAATTATATATAAATGCTAATATATGTTGATAGAAGTCGGTATTAATGAACATATACCGTAGCAATTTGTCAAAAGTAATTAAGCTTACTCCATTAGCCATATGTTTGGGAAGAATTCACTATCGCTGATCCATTTATATTACTGTAGCCTGTTTAATTGAACTTGACATTTCACCGATTGCTGATCAAACGGAACATTGAACATTGGATCCGCGCCTGTTTCTCCAAATGGTTACTTGATATATAACGAATCTTTGCTATACAAATATTACAAACTCCACAAGGAAGGTCTTTGCGCGTCTGTTTCGAAGAGATCATTGTTTAATTTGTCGGATATTAACAAGCAGATCTCAGCGTTCATTAAGTATACCATTCGTGTTAATTCACCCACGAATTTTACGCACAGTCTCTACATATACTAGAATATATTCTTTAACTAACAATACAGAACATTTCACATGTCACTGTGCTATTATGTTGCTGCATGCATTCGAATGATCCTACTATTATAATTATATGGATTATTTCACTAATTGTTAAACCTCAAAAATTCTTTTGGTTAAACTAACATTTATTATAATTTAATTTATTGTTTTGAACTTGTCAAGTTATGTGGAAGACGACAAAAGGTTGTTGGCTTTTGCGAACACGTTGATATTTCTACCCCTATGACTATATCCTAGCGGTTAACTGTTGAAACACGATATAATTGGAAACAGAGGTGAACACATTAAGACATAAAAAAATCAGAATGATTAAAGCTCGGAGCGTTACAACGGTCAATGCAATGCACAAGTTTGTTTTAACCAGTTGAGTTAAGAGTCGAACCTCACCCTTAGCACAGAATTTATCACTTACAATAAAAGAACTGTTATATTCGATTTCAAATTTAATTACGCAATGGTTAAGTATGCACCAGAGCACATAATACCACTTTTCGTAGGCGCGATGAATTAAACGAAATACAAATATAAACTTAATTCCTTCTTGTTTACTTCATTTAAGAAATAAACATAATTATGTAGTGCAGACCCATATAATGTTTTACACTTATATCTTAGCAATCCCTTTCATCTATTGTCTATGTATCTTAAAAATTATTAAATATATAAATATAGTATGTGTATTGTCCAATACGTTGAAAATGATATTTGGTAAAATATTGACCTGAAGAAATGAGCGTGTATACCTCATCTACACAAATGTTTTCTAGGATAAATGCAGATGAGAAATGTTGACTGGTTTAAATTTGATTCAAACATTGTATCAGCCAAAACATGAACGAGTTGAATATAACATGTGTGTGCTGATGATCATAACAATTCTAAATAATATACTTAGCGGTGAGGTTCACACATGCTATGGAAACGGTATAAAATGTATGCGTCAGCTATCTTGTTCATAATATATCGGAACAATTGTTACGGTTGACCATTTTTTCCATGGACGTTTAGTATTAGTTTTTCAGAGGAGTATTCCTTTTTTGCCATGGTTATGTTGAAAGTGATATTTGCATTTACTTTAAAATATGTTGAGTTAAAATTAAATTTACTTTTGATAAGGGAACTTATCTGCAGAATATACTTTTGCGAAATATGAATTTTTTAGCGGAAGTATTTTCAAGCCACATATTTCTAAAATTGTTCACATGCATGCGTTACTGAACACAATTGAGCATTACAGAAAAGTACTTAATTCGTTTCCACCGATAAAACAAACAGTAACATTTTGTAATAACATGTGGGCAAATATATAAGATTATTAGCTACACAACACACATACAAGTGTCCCTTATATAAATCATAGTGAAACATGCCAGTATGGTCAGATATTATGCTAATATGCTTTTTAATTTCCTCTCTACAATATCATTAACAAGAACAGTACGTTAAATAATAAAATACAAATAATAATTAAAAAATTATATAAAAAGCATATTAGCATAATATCTGATTAAATGCTTTTTGAGGACATTATTTGTGACACCCATCATTTTTTATGAATTGTTGTTGTTGTTTTAGGTAATCAATATACATGTATACAATATATATTCAATATGGTGTATACTTGTATAATGTTGGCGTAGAAAACGCACTTGCGAAGGGCACGAAGGATAATTATGACGTCTAGCAGGAATGTAGTTGATAATATGTAGACGCTAACACGTATATATACTACTGTAGAGGTAATTTTTATATACGGTTGCTAAACAGTTGGAACAAATATAACCCTTTGTATATAAAAGCTGAGAACCTTCTTTTGGGTTGTTTGAAGCAATGTTCCGGAATATTTTTTTCTTTCATACCCGCAGTTTCAAAACGAAACCATATATTTTACTTTTCTTTGTGTGTTCATATCGTTTGATTTGTAGCAATTGTCTAGTATAACAAAGCGGGAATAAGCCGAGATACGCGCTCAGACATGCAAGGTTATCGTATCGCACGCAATATATATATGTATGATATTTAAACATTGAATACGGATGTTACTTTCAATGAAACTCGCTTTATTGTGGATGTGTAAATAACCTTAATGTGATAACGTTATCATTCATATAGATATTATCACAATTGTGTGATGTATAACCTATTATATTTTTTAATTCTAATAAGTTTGCTAAGCTTGAAGGTATTTTATTAAATGTTTTCAGCTATATATCAATTAATGTTCTTGTTTACATACATTTCATTTGCTAGTGGCATGTCGTCACTCGGAAATGAAAACTAAATGGGTTTGTTTAAATCATAACTTGACTAAAAGCTGCAAAATACTTGACTAAAAGCTTGGAGAAAATTAATGTTCACTTAATGAGTTTTAACTTCTTGTTAGAAACACTTAAATAATTTATATTGTCAATGCTAGTAAAAGTGCAAGTTCATACCATTTAATTTAACAATATTAAGTATAAATCGTTCAAATGATTTAGTTTATAATTGATGCTGCATCTTATTAGGTCGTTTATCAAATGGTTTCATTTGATTAATTTTTATGAATAAAAAATGCACATCGAAGAGATTTATTTTAAATATTACTCAATTTGATTTATCCTCGTTGTCATTAGTTCTAGCATTTTATATGAACTAATAATCCTTTAATGACTCTTTGCTGACAGACCTGTGATTTTAATAAAATCTTTTAACCTTGGTGGAAGTGATCATAATTTCTTTTTTAATATGCCATATTTACAACCCTTATTTGATTTGGTAAATCACCAATACAATTTGATAATTCATAAAGATAATTAAAAAAACATATTCTACAATCATTAGAATACTTACATTTCTCATCATGTTTATCAAACACTGAAAATCAAAACTATTAATTCAATGTTAAACATAATTAAACTCCTGTTTTACCAGCAGCAGATAAAGATTGATACTATATTAGCGATTAAAACCGGAGTCATAACCATGATAAAAACATACGTAGTGTAACAAGATAAATCTTTAATACTTTTCAAAGCATGAAGCACAGGAAAGATGTGTATGATCCAAATGATCTCGCTTCGACGAAGTTCATTCTTATGAATACTGCGTCCAATACGATACGAAGACGATTGCAGGCAAGGTGTTTGCATGTGATATATATTTGTGAATGATACAATTACTCAGAGGAAAATGTAGCTCTAAAATAAGGACGTACACGATCATACCTCTCGTATGACAACACCCTGAATTTTATTGAACCGAACACACATTTAATGATACAAAAGCTTGTCAAATATGCATCAATTATTATGATTGAACTGAAATTTGTATTGGCGTTCCTATGTTGTTGTTGTTGTTGTTGTTGTTGTTTTTAACATTTGGTCATTGAAAACTATATTTAATAAAACTATTCAAAGGAAATCTTTTTTAAGCTCATCAAAGGACCATCCCAAATGATCATTAAGTATATGATGCTAACAACTAACTCTCAAAGACAAAATACGACAACCAGTGTTGTATATCTGTACTTTGTATTCATTTTGATTTTCCATTAGTCGATCAGTCGCTTATTCTGCAAATGCCTTTATCACAATCGCCTTTGTGCCCGCGTTTTTCAAATTTTATTAGTTTTAGAAACACATGTAAAATGAGGAACACAATCCATATTTTTCAGAGGTGATCATCACACCTTATATTGTTTTACTTGTGTCGTAATATAAACTGTTAAATATCGTCCTGTTGATGCTTTGCATAAATCGCGTTGGTGTTTGTATATCTAATTACTTACTATAATAAAGCTTGAACTTGTATAATTAAGATGATGTTATCTCGTGAAAGTTCTTGAATGTGTTCAATTGTATTTTCTTAAATTTTAATGAAATGAAGAATTCGAAAAATAATCACAGATGTACTGATAATGTCCATATAATACAGGCGAATTTGTTAATGTGTGTAAGATGTACGATATTCAGATTGTGTATGATTACGTGCTGATATTGGAGCGCAGGCCACAATTTGCTGAAGGAAACATATACACGTTTATATAATAAATGTCAAAGCGCATAGCCCCAAAGTTGACAGAAATACCACAGACACCGGTATTACATATATTCCTATAAATGTTCTGTTTCATATCATAACTAATTGTTTTTGCATATAACTTTAAATAATACATCATTTAAACATATAATGAAACATGACATATTTGATCCAATATGTATTGTAAACTTAGATAAAACCAATATCAAACATGATTGCAATTGTTATTGGATTTACGACCCGAAAACGCCATATATGTATTGCAAAACAGATTGCAGTTTCTTATAGCAATGTGAATTATTTTATAACAAACCGTTATGCAATAAAACCGTTATAAAAAAGTAATCAAACATGAATTCCTTGATTCAAAATAAATGAAAACTGCGAACAGTAAATTTCAAATGTCGTATTCACGGATTTCCGTTAACACAATATGATAACAGTGTTGTGTACAGAAAATGAGTTTAACAAATTTATGAATTTAGAAAAACTATAGTTCAAAAATAGTAGTTTTCATTCATATATATTTCAGTTCGGTGATCAAACTATATTGTCAAAAGTAATGACACAAACATGAAAATCCATAGTTCAAAAGACGTTGTTGCATACTGGTACTTCTTTAATGTCAAGTACAAATACTATTTCACCGCACCGAGTGTGGGTGAATAACATCCCTGTATGGAAGTAAGTCCAATGAATATGTACTCTTGATTGCCAGGAGTTCATAACAACATAGTAGAATGAAAGGAATGATGAAACTATAGATGCCATTTTGTATATTTTTTACATGTAATGTTTTTTCCTTTTCATAAATGACGTTATATGAAAATCGTTATTACCTAACGATTGTTTTTATTATTTTGCATATGTTGAACCACCATCACCACCACCACCACCACCACCACCACCATCGTTGTTCATAGTGACAAAAAACGTATTCACACAATGGCTGCCACTACAACTTATAGCCCATATAGGGGGCATGCATGTTTTACAAACAGCCCTTGTT